>VYZM01022198.1:21724-32759 GCA_013398915.1 Dromas ardeola | reverse complement strand
TGAGTTTTGTATGCCCTGAGACTCAGTCGTTCTTAACTCTGCAGATGGACCCCCGCCTTGATTTTACACACACCCCCCCCTTGTGGGCCTCCGACTTTATGCGTCTGGACTGACAACATAATCAGAACCCAACTCAGACAAAATAAATAAAATACTATTAAATACAGTTGCGGCTGATGCAGTTTCTCCGCAACTTTAACTTGATACCTTTTTTGTGACAGTATCTCTGATATCCTTTAGGACATGGCAAAGAACTGAAACTACCAGGCACTTCTTTGTACTGGTGTTGTGTCACAGCGTTGCTTGGAAATGGGCAAAGCGGCGATGTACCTCCCCGCCGAAGGTTTCCTGTGCAGGGAATGGGGTAGATCCTCACAGTTTTGGGGTCCTTCACTGTTGGTGTGGGCGTTAGAGGTGCGCTCGCCCAGCGTGCGGTTAGCAGCGTCCTGACAGCGGAGGCCGAGATGGGTGCCCTCAGCTGCCCCTTTGAGTTTATAGCACTGAAAAGCAGAGTGTACAACTGTTTAACAGCTTTTTTTTTTTTTGCCTCCCCCCGCCTTCCAAAGGTTGCCTTTTCTTGATAAGGACATGGCCTTAACAACTGAAATAAGAATTAATGAAGGTAGGAAAGATTCATTTTTCCGTCTGTTTCAGTCAGGTTCTATGAACTATTGCTGTGGATGTTCATACTATTTTAACTTCAGTGTTGCATGAAGTTCATTCTTATGAACTGTATGTGCTCCCTTATTATAGCCATAGTTTTAGCTCGCATTTTAGAAGAATGTTCAGCACATTTTTAATATTTGAAAAATAGGTTTGCTCTTAATTTTTCCATTCTTCCTGTGTGCTATAGCAGAGAATGCCTGCCTTGAAGAGTGTTTGAACTGTATGTAGGGATATCCTTTTTGTTTAGAGAGGTGTACTGTGATTGAGCAGAATAAAATAAACGGAAGCTAGACACATAATAGTCATATATAACTATAGTTGCATATGGTATTTAAAAAATAACTTTAATATACAAAACTTTAACATACAAAATTTGGGTAGGGATATTTAAGGACGTTATTTTAAGTGTATTATTAAATTACATTAAACATAAATGCATGCACACTCATTTAAAGCCTTAAAATCTTCTCTAATAACTCCCTTAGAGCAGGTTGTGTGAGCAAGCATGTTGTAGTTACGTAATAGTTTTACTGGTACCTCCTTGGTGTTTTTGTATAATAATCCATCTAACTTCCATCCTGTATGTTTTATTCCAGCAATACAGAGACTGCCTATTCTTTAAGTGACACAAGGTGTTTTAGTGTTGTTCTAGATTTTTTTTTTTTGTCTTTTTGCCAGTTTGAAGACCTGAGCGGACTATCATTTTTTATTAACCTACTCTGGGTTAATAGAAATCTTATTGCCAGCCCATTGAAATCTGCAAAAACTTTTCCCATGGCTGTGATTTCCTGATGGTAAACCTTTCATGGTTGCTCAATAGTTTTGTCTGAGGAAAGAAGCATCATCCCATTTTGAATTTACCTGTGGTTACCCACTGGAATTAAAACCTGGCAACATTCAACATACATGGTTTAAGGCATGTTTATTTGACTCATTGTTCAGCTTGTGGAGCAGGGATTTGTCTGAGGGTTGAGTGGTTTTTTTTTGTCTCTGTAAATGTAATAGATTATGATATTTTTAGCATTATGCCTGCGGCATTTTATATTCAGTAAGGTAGAATTAGTATTTCATTATTCGTGTATTTGTGCTCACTTGTATAGTAGCAATTTGGTGATGAGATACATAACATAAAGATTAATTTGATGGGTGTTTTATTAATATCAGTAACAGCATTCTAGTTTTGAAACATAAGGGTCCAACCTTAAAGGTTTATCTCTTTTTTTCTCCAGAGAGAAATTCTTCCTTTGCATAGTCATTAAAGAAATATTCCATATAGGAGTACAAATATTTTTAGTCAAATGGATCATGCATCTTACCAAAATTCCAGTTGTTAGTTTAAAAAATAAGAGGAAAGATTTAATCTCCAAGACAAACTCAAGTAGAGTTCCAGAACACTAAGTGAAATAAATTTCCCCCAAGCTGGTTTTATTAATTTCTGACCTCTCCTATACTGTAGTTTCAAAATCTAGTTAGCTAGACTGTTTAACAACTTGAGTTCCTTGCATATCAGAAGGTTTGATACGTATACCTTGGTTACTGAGTTATGTAGAAATTTATGGAGTTATGGGAAGTTACGTAGAAATTAAGGCGATCAAAACTTCCTTTAATTACTGTAATTTTCTTCTGCTTTTTTTCGTAGGAGCTCTCTCTCCAGAAATCTGTGTTATACAGAAATTTTTTGATCGCACATATAGTCAGAAAGAAGAACAGATAAATCCAGTAGATACAGAAATGGTATGTCTCTTGCTACACATATCTGACTATTAATTATTAATGAACTCACTGGGCATCCCATTGTTTATGTGCAAAAGAGCCTGGTGGCTTGCAGTTGAAATTAATTTTACGGCAATATATTTCTCATGTGTGCAGCACATTCTCTCCAGGAAGGTATCAAAGTCTCTTCCCTGGTGTTTCATGAGGGTATAACCTTTCAGATTCGAGAAAAAAACCCATAACAAAGACGAACAGGTTGTGGAGCACAGACTTTTTAGTATATTCCTTTCAGGAGCTGAAAGATAACCATCTGGATTAACCATGCCAGAATGCACCCTCGGTTACTCATTATGAGATTAGCTGTGATCCAACGACTGGACAGTTGTTTCTTTGAAAAAGAAAGAGATAATAATCTGAAATGCAAAATAAAATGTCTGCTTGCATGATGATGGGGTAATTAGTTCTACTCTATGGATAAATCTGCACTCCCTAATCTAGTAATTGGCTTACTTTTTAATATATTTGCCACAGTTGGTAGTTAGCCCATAAACTTCTGTACAGTTGAGCAATCAGCTTTCCACCTGCATGTGACATGATCATGAAACAATTGGGAACAAACAGGTTTCTACTCTTTAACTGACATTATTTTAAAACTGGTGACTGTTGCACTGTCTTTAGCGCTATGGATTCACCAATCCAAAGACCAGTATTTATGCATCCTTATTCCAGTATAAGAGGATTTTTTCAAAGAACTAAAATGCTTCCTAGATTACAAAAACAACATTGAAAAAAAGACACTCTTTCTACTGAAGTGAATGTTTTTACGGAGCATTACAGAACTGCAAATAAATTGTCACAACTGACAGTGTGGGAAACGGTGAGCAAGATCAAAAAGATGGTGTTATATCAAAGGCTTTTCTCCATAAGTTTATTTTGCTGCTTGCATGTCCCAGGGTTGTCTTGGCTGAAGTTTATCACAGTTTTCTAAAGACAGAGGGACTGAGGGGAGTACCCATTTACTCTCTCTCTTTCTCCTCTGGAAGCTGATCTGACTGTCCATGGCTCTCACCAGAGTAGCTAGTCTGCAATCCCAGTAAGGTATCCTTCCAAGTCTAAGGACAAATCCCCTGTCCGCAAAAGGAAAAGTCAGAAAAGCAAATAAACCTAATACTTATCACCACATAGTTTGGGTAACTCTCACTATTTTTTTTTCTTTTTTTTTGGTGAGACCTACATAACAGACCACTGGGAGCTTGGTCATGCACCACATGGGGACAGTATAAAATTTAAATCTTTACTGAATTCTGTAAGGAATGCTTTTGGCCTGTCATCCATGATGCCTGCATATGTAGATTGCACCAGTGTGGCCCTTCAGCCACTTTCAGAGCCAATGCTTACACAGAAGCTTTCGCTTGTACTGTGCCCTCAGAAATGATCTTACGTGAATACAACGTCTTGATGTGATGTGGTACGAGGGTCGTGCAGCCTGGAGTGGCAGAATTTTTTCAGGAACTGTAACATCTGTTCAGTTGTTCCGAAGAGTCTTGGCTTTCTCTGTACTTCAGGTGGGTTGAGGGAGGCTTGGGATATACGGTCCTATCCTTGATTCTACTAGAGATTGTAAATAAGACTTTTCTTCCAGCAGAGATTCATTAGATATACAGAGAGGTTTTGTAGGATTCAGGTTCTTTCCAACTGACAAGCCATTTCTGTTATCTATTAACAGCCTGTTCTGTGGCTTTTTCAGGCAGGCCTCATGATGTGTAAGTTTGTGCTTTCACCTGTTTCAGGGTTTTTTTCTTGCCCAGTTTGTTGAAGTGCACCTAAAGTTGTTAGGTGGCACTTAACTGCTTTTAGGCATTAGTCTTTTTTTGTAACATGTCCAGAGTTCCCTCAGATAGTTGTCTGTATAAGTAAGTGCTCAAATGAGAAAAATCAGTTGAGTTTCGCAGGAATTTCCTTACCAAAAGGAAGAGAGTTGGACAAAAGGCTGTTCCCAGTACTTGCAGTCAGTGGTCACAAACACTATTTGTGTAATTTCTATGATTTGAGAAGACCTGTCAACCGATCAGCAATACACTGATTTTGCTTGGAACCTAGTATTTTAGTGGACAAAATAGTTTCTCCTTCTTCTGAGGTACTCAGTAGTTCATTGAGCTTTAAGCGTCTATCTGAGCAATATTAGCCAGTCAAAGAGGTGTAGTAGTTGTTCTGCTATCCTCCTGACCTCTCTTGGTCTCTGGATAACGTTCTGTGTAAATATCCAGGCTGATTTGTACAAAGGGTGTATTTAGCAAAGTCAATAACTTTCTGCCAGCTGTCCCATTGCCATATTTTGGAATTACATCAGTCAATAATTGTTGCACAAAGTGTTTCTAAAGAATCTTTTCCATTCCAGGAAGCCTTTTAGCAGTCCTTCCTACTGGCAATTTCCACCTGTTCCTCTTCATGTCATTTCTAAAATGGTTGTTCTTGTTGTGTTGCTAATACCTTGTGCAAGCCAAGTAAGCCATCACTTGGTGTCCATACGAAGATGTTCTTTTCCAGAGTTTTCTTACTGCTGTGACTATTCTCCACTGTATGTCAATGATTTGTTTAAAATGGCAGCCAGTATGCTGGTAGTCCACTAGTAATCCCCAGTCTTCAGCTCATCTGGAAGAGAACCAATCTGCAGTTCACTTGCCTATCTTAATCATTCCTAGGTTGCCTTAGACTTTAAATAGAAGCTCCTTTTTCCATAGTAGAGGAGGTTTCTCCAGTATGTACAGTCAGAGGCACAAAAAGCAGATCCAGGCTCCTTTTACTAAAGAGTTTGAATTTGGCTCCTGCTCTGACATTAGGTCTCTGCTTACCCTACCCACGTTGTCCTCTCCTGGGTCTGCATGTAGCAGCCCTGCCACTTAGAGCTTTCTGATGTGCAGGTCTTGTCAGCTAAGTCCCTTAATTCTGCCTTCTCCAGAGATATTGAGAGTTGTGTACTAAACTCCACAGTCTCTGGAGTAGCACCCTGTCTTATTTAATTAAAAGAGGCAATTGTTACAAAAACAAGATTAAAGCTGGGAGCTGAAATAAAAACACCTTGTATTTTGGTCTTTTGATGTATAAAACACCTGAAGTTTAAAGCAATCATGTCTTACTTGCATAGGTATGTTTTCCTTCTGGGTGAGTGTTGTCTTTCATAGTCTTGATTTATTTTTCAACATTTTTCTCAAATAGGACAAATAAAAAAATATTTAAGTGGAATGGCTTTTGTGTCTTATTAGTAATGTATGTAAAGATCAGATCTAAAAATTCCGTTTCCCAACTCAGTTACGGACGGAAGAAGATAAGCATGTAGTAAAGTTGAGAAAAATGTGTACTATGTTTTTAAGTTTTTTTTTTTTTTTCCATTCAGATAGCTCAAGAGGTATGCACATCTGACCAGTCTCAGTCTCTACTGCAGTGAGTATAATACATCACATAGGAATTCCAGTCAGGCATACTGTAATTAAACAATTCTGTTATACCTCCATTTGTATGTTATTTTATTCTCAGTGTTTTATTATGATGCAGTTTTCTTGTTTGCTTAGTGAAGGATTTATATTTATGTCTGGGGTGATTCTGTGTCCAATGTGGGTCAACCTGTAACTTATTTGTTTTTATTGATGGTATTACCTTTAATGGTATAAGGGCATAAGCAACAGGAATGACAGTAAACTACTCAGGGAAAACCATTAGAAAAATGAACAAAAAATTGTAATAAATAATATTAAACCTTTTGTTCTTAGAAGCTATAGAAGGATTGCAGTAGAAGATGGATTTATAATAGAAATACTGAAAGAAGTAATAAAAAATGGGAAGGGACATTTTTTCACTTAGAGAATGAATGTACAAACATACCTAGCTCCACTTAGGAAATCTGGAAGTCTCATTTACTGTAAGTCCTTTTAAGAGAAGTATGCCTCTAAAAAACCTACAGTTGTTTCCACAAATAATTATAAGTAAAAAACTGCATAAACAAACTGAAAGTACTGTAGAAATTTTCTTAAGCTGAGCAGATAACAGTTCTTTCTGAATAAAACCATTTTACTGTGTTATTTAATTCTAGGGGTTGGATTAACATTCCATCACTTCCTGAAAATATTTCTAAACCAGGTTTTGCACTAAATGCTGCGGTAGAGGGACAGCAAAATCATTCTGTAGGTATGTTGTATTTTGTACAAAACTGAAAGTAGCTCTGGCTGTGGCAAATTCATTTGAGAAGCTGAAGATTAGTAACTGTGTAGGTTTATTTAGAATCTGACTATATGTGACCTTTACAATCATAGTTGTCTTGGACTACAAGTTATGTTTTTGTAAGCGTTTTGTTAGCATTGTTTGAAAAAAGTAACTGTTTTCCCAAGCCAGTGGTATATTTCCAGCTTAAAATTATTTCATTGCTGTGGAATTTTCTGACAAAAGTTACAGGCCGCATGGTATTCAAGTGCCATATGGATGTGTAAGGTAAGCATGGATGTAGCAGTCATTGAGGGTTCCTACATGCCTCTTACTAACATATCCAAGAATCAAAGACATCTGTAAGAAACAAGAAACAAAAATGCTACTGGTCATTCCCCAGATCTGTCTGCCACCAGCTGCTGCTTCAGTTGTACTGCTGTTCCTCTGCGCTTCCAGCGGTGCATGCCTGCCCCATCTGTTTGAGCTAATTTTTGCCAACCCAGTAGAAAACCATTCACTTTATAACTTATTAGGAAATTCCCAGGGAGTTACGTGAATGTCAAAACACAGTGATGGGAGCAGGGGGGTGGGACCAGCAATTTTCAGAGGCAGTAAGTTACTGATTGATTTAGCTGTATTGTCTAATTGCATTGTAATTATAGAGGGCAAGGGATAGGCCTCATCCAGTGGAATGGGCGGTGATTCCATCTGCTGATAGTCTTTGGAAACATGGGTCTCTAAACGACAGTGAAGAAATGTGACAAAATAGCCCTGGAATGTAATTTGGTGACTAACAGAGCCTGACTAGAAGTCTTATTGTCAGTTCCACTTAGAGAACATGACTACAGAAATCTTTAAGAATGGTTGAAACTTTAGCCTTAATCAGGAAGTGAGGTCATTTTATTAGAAATTACGAAAACTTTCAGAAGTGGAATTCAGTGATAGTACAACTGAGATATTTGTTTACTCTCCTAAATTTAGATATCAAATTGAACGGATTTCAAAAAGATTCAGAAGAAAAGGTTAGTGTATTTTTACAACTGAATGTATATAAAATATCTTTTAATTTTGTTAGCATTAGAAAAGATTTTACTGAAAAATACATGGTTCTTTGATTTTAAAAAGCAGGCACATAGCTGTCAAAAGTGACACTGAGCATGTCACTTAAGTGAAAACAGCTTAAAAACTAACATTTATTTTCTGCTTTTTGGGTAGGAACTGCAGTTATTAAGCTTGCAGGGCACAAGGGTGGCAGTAACAGTGAAGCAGGAAAGACGTCACCATGACACAGAATCTATGAGGGCTGTTACTTCAGCTAAAGTAATGAAGAATTTAGTAACCTAAAACATGTTTTTCACCACTGAAAATTATGGGACAGGCACTAGGGAGGTCTTCGAGGAGGAACAGAGTATCTGTAACTGTCCTTCTGTTTGGGAGTAATGGCTCACTTGTGGCCAAAAATAGGTAGTACCCGTCTCTTTGATACATTTCTGGTAATCCTAAAGGTGCTCATGAGGGACACGTTTCACTGCTGATGAGATAAAAGTGAGGGAATAGCTCTGGAGCTACATTTCCCCCCATTTGTCAGGTCCTTTCTCAGTGATACTGAATTGGGGGTGATTCCATTCCTGTGTGAGCCTACCTACTTGGGTGTTGGCAAGGTACTGCCCCTTTTCTTTGCCATAGGTTTCTGCTGCTTCCTTTGGGCCAACACTAGTGGTTGTTTGACCCCCAGAATGAAGCAAGTTTTGAGGAACAACTGTCAGATGCTGTTCAATTTTTTTTAGTTGCTGTAGTTTTCAGCCATGTTATCTTCTCAGTCTAGCTCCCCAGAAGATTAGATAAGTGCCAGTGCAGCACAAGAGAGTGTGTAGAAATGCATAGCTGAAGGCAAGTGGAAGGACAGGGACTGCATCAACTCTGATTTAGATAAGTTTAATGCAATCTTGTGTAGAAATGTATAGCTGAAGGCAAGTGGAAGGACAGGGACTGCATCAACTCTGATTTAGATAAGTTTAATGCAATCTTGTGTAGAAATGTATAGCTGAAGGCAAGTGGAAGGACAGGGACTGCATCAACTCTGATTTAGATAAGTTTAATGCAATCTGAATGTTATAAGTGTACCTCATAAATACTCATTATTTTAGTAATTATCTGCTGGCAAGCACTGCTTTTGCATGTAAAAGAAAGAAAACCTTGGAGGGAAGAAGGAATTCCCTGACAGCTTCCAGAAAACACAGTAGCAAAAATTCAACAATATATCCATGTGATCCATATTCCATCAGAAATATCTTGAGCAAGAGTTGAAGGTTCTGCAACCACCGACATAAACATCCAGTGGTCAAATACTCCCTTTCTTCCTCACCACTTCCCTTCTCCTGTTTTACCTTCCCGCACTCCCTCCATTCTTGGTTTGCAGTCAGTGAAGTCCAAGCAGCAGTGAAGTACTGGCAGCATTTCATGAAGGAGTTCTTGGCCTTTGCCTCTGTATCATCTGTCTGTATGCTGTCATCTGCAACCACAACATTGCTAGTGTCTGCTGTGCTACCTCTGCATTGTTATTGCCTTCCGTTGCCCCTCTGAGGCACAATGCCCTCTTTGTGCTTTTCGATTTCTAGTCTCAGTTCATCCCTGACCAGTTCATTGCTTTCAGGTCTATGGATGTTGGACAAAGAAACTGTTACTGGAATTTGTTCTGTTGCTGTTTCTGCAGCAAAAAGTACCTGCGATTACCAATTCCTGCTGCAATGTCATGGACAGTTTTGATGATTTCTGCAGCCCTAGTAACATCAGCTGCATGGGTCCAAGAGAAGCAAGAGGATCTTCCTGGGTACATACAATGCTGCCATCTGGAGCTTCTTAGGAAACCTCACATTAACTTACAACAGGGTACCAGTTCCAGTATTTCTTCTCTGAGATTCCAGTGTGGAACAATTTACAGCAATATGCAGTGTAATTGTCTGCTGAAATAACCTGCTTAACGCAGAGACCATAGCATTATTACTGTTTCATCTAGTGCCATAGATTTGGATCTGTAAGTAAAAAGTTAAAATTCTATTTAATCAGTTTTACTTTAGGTTTTTTTAGGGATCCTGATTAAGATTAATGTTGGGGAGAAAAACAATACTTGCTAAAATTTGTCAAAAACAAATTTGAGACTGTTACCAAAGACAGGCCTCTGCTTTGTTTCTAAAATAATTGTTTCTTACTAACCTTCTTATTGTGTGAGAAAATAGCTAATTACTGACCTTCTTACTGTGTACAAAAAAGTTGATAGTCACTGAGCTAATGTTACAGATAGTAATAATGAGGAGACAACCAGAAGTAGTTAATCACTTCAGGGTTCTTCTGTACATCAAGTATGTACTCCTATACCAATTAGGACAGAGTTATGGCTACTTCATAGAACATCCTTATTATCCTCAAGAAGTTGGCAAACTTACAGCAAACTTTTACTGTCCTGAGATGACTCAATACCTTAAAAGGATAATGTGAGGAAGGGTCTCTGTACCCAAACGACCACCCAGACACTCACGCTTGCGCAGAAGTATTTTGCTGACACAGCAAAATTTGATACGCATGGGTAAAAGGGCTATTTGGTCATCCTAAGGAATATGTAAGCCTAGGTGGAGTTATGTATTAGGTAGGTGGAATAAGGAGAATATTTTGTGTATAAATACTGGGTGAATATCCCCGGTAAGGTGTGCTAGATTTGTGGGTTTTTCCCCCGGCACCCAACATCAAATAAAGCAATATCTCCTCTCTAAACTGCTTTTGGTTTCAAGGCTTTTATTTCAGGTAACAAGACCAGTATAACAAATTATTCGTGTCTTGTAGCAAATATGATTGATTACATGGTAAGGTGTCCCTTGCCTCAGAACAAAGAAAAAGAAAATTGAATACCCTATGCTAGTACTTTCTGAAAAATATGCAACTACCAATATAAAAAATACAATACCAAGTTTATTAGGTGAAACATTCTCATTGTACAGAATTAGTTAAATAGAAGAAAATCAAAAAGCCTTGAAACAAAGATTACCTGTGATTAATAGCCTCTGGAGAATAGGCAGATTGAGTGCATTGGGAATGTCTCCAGAGAGGGTATTTTAGGAGCCTGGAGTAAGAAGGTTGGAATTAATCACTGTGGTGAATTATACTTTTTGAAAATTGTCTGATACTGGCACTGGCAAGATCTGAGTGCTGCAGGAAGACCTCTTGTGAGGAACCAATGTCCATCACAGACTTTCATGTACTGATTTGAAGAAAGGGCAGGACAGACAACCAGAAGTGAGTCACCAGGCATGTTAGTTCTGTCTATCTGTTCCTGAAAATACAAGAGAAATTCATTAGTTAGTATAGTCTCTGCATAGAAGTCCTGACACCATAAAATAAGTCTTGTGTTTTCTTGATTTTGGTGACATAGCAGCTCTGATTTCTGTTGAGGTTAGTCTGTCAATAG
>VYZM01022196.1:722100-735600 GCA_013398915.1 Dromas ardeola | reverse complement strand
GAGGTGCGGGGAGGGGCCGGGGACCCGCGGCCGGAGCCCGCAGAGGGAACCCCGCGGCCGGCAGCGGGGGGGCCGCTCCGCCGGGGGAAGGCGGGAGGTTTGGCGGGCGCGGCCCGGCCGTCCTTTCCCCGGGAACCGCTGGGGTCCGGTGGCCTTACGGCGACCGGTGCCGGTCCGTGTGGGGGGAGGTTACGGAGTCGTGGGCAGCGGGCACAGAAGGGGCTCCGGGGGCGGCCCCGGCCCCCACAGCCTGCCCGGCGGCCCCTGCCCGCCGCCCAGCCGCTGAGCCCCACAGGCACGTCCGCAGCCTGGATTGACTTAAATGTCTGCTGGTTTTGGGTATTAAGGGATGCATGTTTTGTGAGAGAAGGATGGATAGCAGGAGAAGTGCTCCTTTCGCCGTTACAGAGTAGATACGTAGTTGTGTCTTCGGTTTGGTGTTTCCTTCCTTGTCACTCCTAATTTCTGCTCTCTTGTCCCCCTTCATCCCCATCACCCCACTGCTGTAACTTTCTTTGGCAGCTGCCTTCTCCATGTGCTTGTCATGCCACTGTTCGGCTCTTCTCACTATTTTTGTCTTCAATCATCTTCTGACAAATGCCAGAGCACTCATCAGTGTCTTTTATTCTTTCCCATGAGGCTGTTCCCCATAACGTTTTGCACAAAAACTAGAGGACTCAATAGAGTGAAAACTTCTGTCTTCTGTAACACCAAATACAGCTGTAAGTCAAGATGGAGAAGTAGGTTTTGTATGTATAATATAGATAAAGTGACTTTGGTGAGAAGTAGGGATGTGTGCCTTGGACCTGCTTGGCAGGTTAGGGACTTGTTTATCCTATGGACTGTTTCTGTGTCTCTCCCTTTAGGAAGGAAGATTCTTAGAAAATTGAGTTAAAACTTTAAATAGGCAAAAAGTTCAAAGTTCACCTTTCTTTTAGTGGTATCAGCCAAGGACTGGGTAGTCCCAGCTACCAAAAAAATCAAGGCTTAAATGATAATGACCAACTTCAACCTGATTTGGCATCGTAGGAAAAAGATGAGCATCTCTGAGTTTGAATTAGATGCCTGGATGAAAGCGAGACTCAAGTTAATGCTGTCGTGACTCTTTGGCTGTGTGTTGTGTTCCAGCCATGTGGCAAGCAGGGTTAGGAGGCTGTTTGGGGTTTTTCCTCTTGTGTTGGAGCCGTTCTCTGCTCCAGTTAGCCATGTGCTGCACAAATGCTTGTAGCCATGTTGCGTGCAGATGTGGCCGAGCAGCTGGGGAGTTGGCTGCTGGGACTGGCATTGCCGCCGAGGAAATGCATGGACAGCCAGAGCCCTAGAAGAAAAAAGTTACTGAAGCAGGAGCTCAACAAGTAAGGGTTGTTTGCTCTTTGCGATGGTCAGCTGTATGGCATTTTGCCTGATGGTAGTCAGGACCCATATAAGGAACATGAAAGACTTGAGGGGGTGGTGGCTGGAGGACAGAGGAGAAGAAAGAAAGGGCATGAGTGGACTTGATGGTGTGGGATGAGAAACAAAGGGGCCATTATGAATTTGGATAAGAGCAGGAATTATGCTCGGGAGTGAGGGCCTCAGGGCACAGATCTGTACAGAATCGTGTCATTACTTTCAACTGAGTGAGATGATTTCTAGTATTTTTTCATTTCCCTGGCAATTAACGTAAAAGTGTTGGAGGCTGGTGGCTGTAACATTCTTGGGGTCAGACACAAGCCTGGCAAGGCTGTGGGCCTGGCAGCCTTTCCGGACTGAGCAGCCACCTCACTGTTCAGGCTCTTGTTCTGCCCCTTGCACTGTGACCACGTGCACCACTGCCCGGTGAACTGGTGGAAAATGAGCGTGGGGAACAGGGACAAGAGAGCAAGGTTGCTTCAGCAGCTCAGTTGCACTGGGTGGCTCGAAGGAAGCCACCTAGGGATTTCCCTCATGGACAGGGACTCTCCAGCAGCCTTGAGTCCAGCGGAGCCGGAAACAGAACTGAGAATCTGGTCCGGAGGTCCCAGTTCTGTTACTGAAATGTCATATACTTTAAAAGTTCCTTATTGCTGTAAGCTCAGGGTTTCTCAGGCTTGCCTCTGAGCTGAGACTATTGAATAGGCTAAGGAATTAGGTGACATGTGTTGCTAATATTTTTAAAAATAAAAATCTAGGGCATTGATGAGAAATGCATGAAAATAGGAGCTGAGGGGCGGAGAAAGAGAAGGAATGTATAGTTATTATTGTGTCTGTGTGATTCTTTCCCTCTGAAGCCTCCTGTTACTGTTTAAATGAATGAATCTGCTAGACGTTTCAAAGCAAAAGCTTAACACTTTTCTTCCAGTCTTCTACTTTGTAGATAGCTTTATAAATAGAAAACTGCGTGATAGTTTGTACAGAATCAAGAAAAGAAGTGTCGTGTAGGGGAGCTTTTGACTGTTTCTTATAATATTTCTATTCAAACTGTAACAGTACATCTTTATGAGCATTTGGTTGAATAGTTAAGGGAAAAATAGGTAATACATGTTAGGTTACGTTGTCACTAAATCCGGAGTCAATTTCTGTATTGTCTAAGGAGTACTTGGAAGCATTTGTTTCTGCCTTTCATTTTCAAAACTGTGAAATAAGCTGGTTTTGCACTAGCCAAACTGGTCTAAAATTAGGACTGATTTGCTTTTACTTCTGAAGAATGTTTTTCATTCAATCAAGTTTTGTATTTTCACTGTACGTCACCAATATGAGCATTTTCCAGCTTCCTCTAAGATAAGTATTTTTCCCACTTAGTGAGGGCAGAGGGACTTTCCTGGGGTTCTCCTTTGCTCCCAGTTCACTTAATGTGGAATTTTCAAAGGCATGTGAACTACTTGAAAGCATGCTTCAGACTTGCAAAATTGAAACAGATAGGTAATTAATAAAGAAAGGACAAAATCTAAGGCTTCTATAGCTAAATTTGAAACTCTCATGTCAGAAAGACAACAAACTCCATGTAACTGAGGTGGGAAGAGGACACAGGTCACTTGTATGAAACCTTGACGGCTACGGGACGCTCTCTGTAGTGGGATGTTGTAAGAGGGTGATGTTGTGTTTGTGTTGATGCCTATGCAGAGATGAGAAAGTAATGCATACTTGGATCTAAAAATCAAGCTCAGCTCTTGACCTTTGAGTCTTCTGAAGGGAATATCTTTAGATACCGCTACAGTGCGTGTTCCTAATGGAGTGATGCATATTTTCACTAAATGCTTGAAGACAAAACAACACCTAAAATATCTGCCTTAATTCCTACTGATTTACTAGTGCTTGGGTGGATGTGATGCCGGTATAAGACTTCTGGGGTTTTCTGTTCTTTTTTATGCTTTTTAATTCTACGATACAAATACTGTTTAATAAATCAAGTTCTGTCTTGTAATATTGTCACTATTTTCACTCCTCTCTGCCATGAGCTGTTTTAAGGGGCAGCCGTTTGAATTCTGCCTTTCCAAATATTTAAATGCCTGTCAACCTCAGCAGAGGCGTCAAGAGTTTTTTCTTTATTTTAAGAGTGATTTACTCGTGGTGATTATGTTGTCAGACTGTGAGCTGCATCTGTGCATTAGAAAAGTCGTGAAACCTTTAATAGAAGTTTTCCTGTGGCACAAGCATTGAAATCCTGAACTCTTGTGTTTTTACTTGTTTAAAGACACAAAGTAAGGAAAATTAAATTCTCAAGTGATTGTATGATTCCCAGAAGTGAGCTTTGACCTCTGAAAGCAATATGCAGATGAATGACTTTTTTTATTATGTGTGTTTGAGGCTTTTTAGTGCAACTTTCTCAATTCATCTTGTATACTTAATAAACTTCCGTGGAACTGTGAAGAAAAAGCATTATTTTATGCAGTACTTACGTGGAGTTGTCTTGAATTCGGCCTTGAGGCTGAAATATTTCTCAGATTCTACCTGTCAGTATGAAAATGTGCATCATTTTGAGGGGAGGGTTATAAACAGAAAGAGCACTCTTGGTGAAGTATCCTGAAACAAAATTCACTGTTTTTTTTCGTTTGAGAATCTCCATCATTACACTAAAAAATAACTTTTCTTTATCAAAGCAGAGTTATTCTCTAAACAATGGGTAATTTCAGAAAAGAAGAGCTTTGTGGAACAGTTGAGTTTAAAGCCTCTTTTCCTTTTCAAAACAGAAAGATGATGACATTGAAGAGGGGGATCTTCCTGAACACAAGAGGCCTCCAGCACCGATAGATTTCTCAAAAATTGATCCAGGCAAACCTGAAAGTATCCTGAAGCTGACGAAAAAGGGGAAGACTCTGATGATGTTTGTCACGGTGTCGGGAAATCCCACAGAAAAGGAGACGGAAGAAATAACTAGCTTGTGGCAGGGCAGTCTCTTCAATGCAAACTATGATGTGCAAAGGTAAGCTGCTGTACGCAAGGATAAAGTTCTTGCTTTTACAGAACCCTTGTTTATTCCTGAAAATCTTTTCAGTTGTCCATCCTGTGCCCTTCCCCACCTCCGTTGTCCGTCACTATTCCTTTGTTTCTTTATCAGTTTATACACCAATTTGTTTTAAGTCATGTTATAAAAATTTCAGTGTGGTGCAATGGTGGTTTTAACACTTAACACATGATGTATGTATAGCTTAGTTTCTTTTTATCTCATTACGTTTCAGCTATTTACCAGTTTTTGCTGTAGTAGTTTGCATTTCTGTGCTTGGTGGAAAAGATCGCACTTGGAAGACTTCTCACCACAAAAGGCTTTTTGTCCCCCTTGCTAAAAAACGTGATTTTTCTCTCAGAGCGAGAGGATTATTTTGAAACAGAGGATTGTTGTGCTCTTGAACTGAGGCTGAGAAGGATGGCAGCAAGTGTGTAAAGCAAATTTAATGCCCATTAGTGGATTTTACATAGTGCTGAATTAGTTCTTAAGTTTTCTTTGTATTCTTACTCCTCCTTGGTTATTTGAAAACTTAATACATTTTATTATTACTTATGCTAGAAAATTGTTCTCTTGTCCCCATCCCCAGGCAAAAACAACAATTGCAACTTCTTGCTCTTAAATGTATCCCTCGGTTGTGGAGGTGCTCTGAGTTAAGCAAAATGTTGTAACGCTCGAAAGGCGTGGAGCTAACTTGCATCTTTCCTCTAGGTTTATTGTTGGCTCCAATCGTGCCATCTTTATGCTACGTGATGGTGGTTATGCCTGGGAGATCAAAGACTTTCTGATAAACCAAGAAAGGTGTGCGGATGTTACTCTGGAAGGTCAGGTTTATCCTGGCAAAGGAGCAGGAGAAAGCGAGAAAGTGAAAAACAAAACAAAACCTGAAAAAGCAAAAAAGAAAAAAGATGCAGAAAAGAAACCTAATAGCGTCAAAGAGGACAACCGAGCAACCAAACAGAGAGAGGATCTATGACGGATGCGTTAACCAGACTGAATACTCCTCTGCTGTTCCTTGAAGGGAAACTAAATTTCCATACAATTCCNGGGGGGTAGGAAGGAAGCAGATATTACTGAGGTTAAAAGACTTCTATGTTGAAATTCACCAGTTTACTTATTAATATTGTCCATTTGTTTAGTTACAGGAAAGGTAACGTTTAATACCAGGGATTGACTACTTTAGTTTGTAATTTTTTTTTATGCTTTTGTTGTTGATTGAAATTAACATACAAATCTGTGTATCTAACGTCACAAAGTTAATTTAAGTGGAAAAGACGAAATGCAGTCTCAGAATCCACCGATGTTTGTCTGTAGTAGCTGCGTCCATCTTGGGTGTGCAAGTTGGTCATTGATTCATTGCTGCTCTTAGGTAGCAGAGTACAACGCTAAAAGATTCCCTTGGAAGCCAGTTTGCTCGACTCAGTTGGCAAAACTGCCTAAAATTGCACAGAATAGCGTTACAGTGGCCAAAGATGCCTGAAATTACAGGGGTTAGGACATGTCTGGTTAGGCTGGCTGTTACTTCAAAATAAACAAAACCTATTCTGTACGTCCCCAGAAATCCACGAAGCGTAGAAGCATGATAGAAGCTAAGGCAGATATTTGGCTGCTGCTCTCCAAATCAGTGCAGAAAGGAGATCCTGTACCCCTCAGAAGTGATGCCGGGGTGTTCATGGAATTACAGTACCCGCATGAGCCGTGCCAGGGGGGAAAGGCAAGGTCAGATTCATGCCATTTGCGTTGCTACTGCTGCCAAAGGACTGTGCCTGTGGAAGCAAGTGTTATGTATGCCCATTATCTGGACGGTGAGCTAGAAGAACTAAGATTTAACTCTGAAATTAATTTGTTTTAACTGATTTAATGGTTTGTTTAAATCTTTGAAAAAGCACTGGTTGCAGTACAGAGTTAAACTTTTGAGTTAGACATCTCACTTAATGATGTTTAATAACCAAATTCTTGGGTACAGATTCCTGACTGACGTGGTTGATTGTCAACGAACGTTTGATTTAAATACTATGAAATTTGATGTGTGGGAACAAATTTGATTTCTCCTTGAAAAACTTTGTATAATGGGGAAGGTTTTATTATTATTCAGATTGTACTCAGTAAAATGCATTGCTTAGAATTGTTTCCCTTCTGCCTTACTGTCTGTTAAGGACTAAACGCACCTAGTCTGTATGGTCCACATTGATTTCCAGAGGATGAGCACAGTATCAACTGTCTTCATTCGATACTACTAAGATGTTACTTTGACTCTTTATTTAAGGTGCTAAAATCCAAGTGTTTTGGATAAAAGGTCCTAATTGAACCATAATGGTTGATCTTGTGGAATGCTTCAGTAGCAAAAGTGGGAAAGGGACTTACTGAGTGCTTCTTTGAAAATAAAAGATGTCACTAAGCTTACCGTTTCACTGAGTAGTAAAATCTTTTAAATAATTACGCATTAGTTAGACTAACTCGTCTTTGGTTTCTGTACGTAAGGACTAAATGATGTTGATGAAGGTTGCAGGTGACTGTTTTTATTTAATTTTAATTACATTTGTATGAATTTAGGATTAAAGAAACCTTTCCTGCCATGCTTCATTAAACAGGCCTTTGCCTGTTTGTCTGAGTGGAAAAATGAAAATCATGTATTTCTTCAGGTTTAACTGTATTACTTTTGTATTCTGCTATTAATCCAAATGTGTAGCAGAGCTGAAAAGAATCTGTGGAGATACTTGGATATCACATTGCATTGAGGAGAGGTGTGCAGTCCATCTCTTGTTCATAACTAATGTATCGTTTTGTCAAGTGTTCTGGGTTTGCACCTCCCTTTTTTTTAGAGAACATTGCTTCTCGTCTCAAGAGATGAACAGAGGTCAGACGAAGCTATAAATATGAAATATTGATGAGGTTTTTCTTTTTACAACTTAAATCTGTGGTATACAGATGACAGTTCAGATTGTGATCAGAAACGTGTGGAAATGCAGTTGCTGTAGTTACGAAACACAAACATGATTTATTTTTTGATCAAATTGGGTTATTCTTGAGCTAAATAATTAAGCAATGCAAAACAGTATACAAATGATACAAAAGCGAATTAGCCAAGGAGGAGAAACAATTACACTATAGCCGTAGCCCGACTTTTGAGAATAGAATACTTGTTTTAGTCATTCATAAACCTACGTTTAGAGTAGGCTGGGTCTTTTCCCTGTATAGTTGAAAGGAGGGGGCAGCTTTGTTGAAATTCAGCCTGTCGATGGCTGGGGTTTTTGTTTGGTTGTTCTGAGTCACTAAGTTGCCTGTGCCAAATGCAGGCATGTTTTGTGCCACGTAGCTTATTTAGATTTTAAAGTGTTTGGGTTTTGGGTTTTTTTTTTTTTAGGTTTTTAATAGGAGCAATGACTTGAGGGTTGCTTCTTGATACAAAATTCAAAATGCTGCCTTCAAGTATCTTTTTTGTGTCTTCCTTTTTTCTTCTCCCCTTTTCATGCTTTGCACTCAACAAGTAATTAAATATGGCAGTAAGTATAATGTGGCAGTCTGGCAGGAACTTCTTCACCAGCCAGTCTCTCTAGAGTCGCAGCTCATAACCCTACTCCAGAACAACTTATGTTGCCTTTCAAAACTAGTAAGTCTTTGAGACCCCAGCACTTGTACTGGTGCAGTGCTACGTAAGCAGATGTTGTTCTGTCATGATTTAAGGGGCCTGAACTTTATAGATCACTTCTTTTTTTAGAGAGATATATAAAAAAAATACATTTNNNTATATAAGCCCAAATATCTTTAAAAAGTTACTTAATGTCAATAATGTCCTGTGAATACCCCAGCAGATATTAGATTCTGCATTTGAGTCTCATCAGCCTTCCAGTAACAGATTTTTGGCTCTACACACAGGCAATTCGGATACGACCTTTAAAACTGATTTCAACAAGTAGGGCGGTGATTATAGCTCTTATTATTTCCTTATTTTTTTCGGCACTACACAGAAATATGTGGAAAATCGTTTGCTTTCATGACAGCTAAGTGTCTGCTGCCTTTCTCCCCTCAGCTCAGTGGTTTCTCTGTTCTAGTGCCATAACCAAGTTTTCTAAGTTATCGTTACGTTTTTAACCCAGCTGTCCTTCACAGAAAAAACACTTCGTCAATGATACTACACAAGATGTGGTTGCACTTTGTGAAAAATTTCCAATGGACAATCAACTTTTTATGTAATAAAATACTGGAACAAATATCTTGGGGGCTGGTTTTGGTGGTTTTTTTTTGTTTTTTGTTTTTTGTTTTTTTTTTTTTAAGATAATTCTAATCTATACTCTGTGCTTTATCTGTTTTACTGGAGAAAAAAGTCAATTTAAATTCCTACCTAGAAGGTAGGAATTGCATCCCCTGTTGTTGAGGGCTTAACTTCATCAAGCAAAGTAGGAAAGCTGACATTTAAATTACTGGGACCAGGGCCCCTAAGACCTGAGAGAAGTGCCATGTGCAGTAAATGAATAAATGCTGGCGCTTGAATTTATAATGTCCTCACCAGCTACTAAGTCTTACTAATTAGATGCATGCACTGTCGACGTTAATTTAAAAAAGATGACACTCGCAGGTGCCGTCGCTGTCACACTGCTGAGATTTATAGGTGATGGTGCAACGAAGTTTGCTGTAACGCTGTGTCCGTCTCTGCTGCACCATCTTTCCCTTCGAGCGCATCACTCGCCAGCAGGGAAGTTCATGGTTCCCATTTCTTTTGCAGCTTCTCTTAGTTGGTCGTGAGCTTTGTTGCTGCACGTACTCCTAGGTGAAGTACACATTTTTTTTAAATTCCACCTTGGAGTCTGTGACGACACAGTCACAAACCACGGCAGGATTTCTGATTTTCATTTGGGTGGTCAAAACGTTTCTCTGAACGGTCCGATCAGCCTTGGCTGCAAAAAGACTCCACGTTCCTGTCACCGTTTCTGAACTCCATTTCAATTTTCTTGCGAGAAGGAAATCGTAAATTAAAATACCATTTTGTTAAGATATGGAACAGCCTACTTTTGTCTGATATTTGGCCACTGCTCTCACGGGGTTTATAGTAAAGCTTGGAAATGATTTCCAGTCTCTATCTGCAGTTCATTTCCTTTCCTATTCAAGGAGTAACAGTGTTTGCCTTTTCCAGAGGGTTGGGGTTTTTTTAATCGCATTGGCTGTTTCTAGAAATTCAAAGAGCCCGTGCCTGGATAACGGGGATGCCTCTGTTTTTACAAATACCTGTTTCGTTGGTACTCCCATCTTTCTCACTCTTAAGATTGCCATCCTGCTATGTCTGTTGATACATTTTGATTTGATAATTCTTACTCTGGGATAAAATAAACTATTTTTGCATATCACTGTTTTCTGTCTTTCATACTGTGCCGTTTTAACAGGGACAAA
The DNA here is from genome assembly GCA_013398915.1 of Dromas ardeola. Lineage (NCBI taxonomy): Eukaryota > Metazoa > Chordata > Aves > Charadriiformes > Dromadidae > Dromas > Dromas ardeola. Next base: position 725,813 of record VYZM01022196.1, on the reverse strand, counting down.
ACCCACTGGTTTTAGGTAATATTACCTGAATTACCACTGGATTCAGGCAATATTAAATTGCCGAAGGTTAGAACTGCTTGGATCTATGAAGGAAAAACACTCCGCTTGAAGTTTTTTTTGGAGGTGGTGGTTTTTCTCCTCCAACAGAGAAGTCGGGTCGGACACACCATCTATCTCCAGCAGAAGAGCTCCGTGCCATGCAGTTTCTGATTAGTTTTTCAAAGGTTGATGTAACCCATTACAATCAAGCATTACAGGGCACACCAGCCTTTATCCAGAGACAGCTGGTAAATGCTTTGTTTCCTTCCCATGGGATGCTACTTACCAGACCAGTATTTTCACTGTTGATACTGGTGGCAGCTGGCGATCAGGTATCAGCGACATTGTATCAATGGATGTCTGTAGTACCAAAAGCAGATCCGTTAACCGCCACTTAAATCGACAGTAATAATTGTAATAAAGATTTTTTTTTTTAAAAAATGGGGATGTTTTTGATTTTTTTTTAAATTATTACACAGACATCGGTATTTTGGGATGGAGAAATAGGGCAGCTTCAGCTTCTTCCCTTCCTTACTGGCAAAGGCCAGCAAATTCCTGCTTCTGCAGCACATGGTCTTGCTACGCAGCTTCTCTGATAAGAAGAGGACGGTGATAACGTGATAGCAGCAGGGCTATAATTCATCCCATTTGGATGCCTTCAGATGCCGGTGCTCTGAAACGGCAGCAGGGAGGTGCCCTGTGCCAGGGTTCCCGATGTTGCGGTGACTCAGTGCCCGCAGAGGCCGAAGGAAAAATCCTGTTGGAAACGTCCTTGTCCTGAATGTGGAATGAAATGGGGAAAGAGCGTGCAGCACTTTTTGTGATAATCTCAGGAACAGAAGCTTCTTTTCTTATTCCAGAGCCTCCGCTCTGTTGCAGTCGGACAGAATAGACTCTAATTTTTACGGAACAGGGACTAGAATGCTCTAATCCATGAGGTTTATAACCAAAACTTTTATTTTTTTTTTGGGGGGGGGGGCTTATAAAGTCTTTTGTAATTTAGTGGTACTTCCAAGAAAACTGTGGGCCTGTCTCTACTGCCTTTAACACTTATCCCTTTTAAAGCTAATTTTTAGTAGCGTCTACAAGTGGCTGGATTTCTGTGTTGGTGAAAGGCAGCTAATTCTGTGGAAACCACCGACCGGAGCATTGAGCACTCATGAACTCATTAATGTTTAAACCAGTTCAGGTGCCTTTGTTGCTGGCAGTGTTCCATGTCGGCGTGCTTTGGAAAGAGAGATGAAGAGCAAGGACCCGGCATTTCCTTGCGAGGTGCGAGGCCGTTAGCGAGGACAAGTAGCTGTTTATTGAACAGCACCATGAAGCAACCTGGATCTTGCTGTAACTAAAATAAATTCTTCTTTCTAATGAGAAAGGCGGAGTTATACACGAATAATTGTATTGCAAGGCTGCATTGAAAAAAAAAATCGTGGCTGAGCACTTGCAAAGTTAATAAACACATAAATATAGTAAAGGTTTAATATGTGTATTCATGTGATCATTGCTTATTATTTCCCAGACCCGTCGCTACAAGCCGGCCAGCATGGTTTTTTAACTCATCTTCAGTACAGTTTTATTTCATGCAACTTCTTTGCAAAAAATAAGTCAGTTTTCATCCCGTCATCTAAAATGAAATCTCATGAGCATCCAGAACAGTGCATACTTTAAATTACACAAGACTCCTCTATGAATATTTTACTATTCATCCTGCCCGCTGTATCCACAGCCATACCCGAGACTTCTCAATCCTTGATAGTCAGCTGTTGTCTTTCTGGTGCTGTAAAACCTGTTAATAATGTTAGATAATTGCAGCTATAACTAGAGTTGCCAGGGAGCTTAATGGCAGCATAGACACGTCAGTGTTCTGGCACTTAAGACAGCAGCTGAGCAGATTTTGAAAAACTAACTTTCTTTCATTTAATGTGGGAGGCAGGTGTTTTGTTGGGTTCTAATGAGCTGTGTAACCGAACCAGGGAAAGGACACTTTCCATCTTGTCACCGCTCCTCTCCAACCCCCGTTCCCACACAGCGTCACCATTTAAGCTCAATTTTCCAATAAGCCGAGTAAGGCCTGGAATATATTTCAGCCACATTATTAGTTCCGTCCGTAGAGATAAGCCAGGACAGTCTCACTTTCTGCGATGAGAAATGCAACTTTTTAGATTTGCAACAGCGAAGACCATGCTAAAGAGATACCCAAATGATGTAGTGGTACCAGTTGAATGCTGGAGGGGGAATACGGGAAAGCAGAAATAAAAGTTGAATCAGCTGCATTAATTTCCTGAGGTGCTGCTATCAACTGACAGACCCTGGGGTTTTAGGTGAGGCACCTGTGCTTTAAGAAAGATGATCCTGTACTACTTATTCAACACTAACATGACAGAAGATGAGGGGAGGTTACGGTGGTGCTAGGAATTTCATCCTGAGCTCACATTACACCCTTTGCCAAAGGAGAAGATACTTATTTGTGCAGGGCTTTCTCCAGAACAATTTCCCGTTGAGTCCTGTCACTGCTTCCTCAGCCCAGGCCCCTTACTGTGTCCTGGTGCCACTCCTGACTGCCGAGATGATAACTCCAGCTGGGACTCCAGCTCGGAAATCACAAATTATTCTACTTGCAAAGTGCTGGAGCTCTCCCTTGGGTTTTGTTTTTAAGGCTATATGGTGAGCTGACGTGCTGGATTCAGCTCCACGGCCAAGGGATCACTGCAGGGAGGAGCTTCCGAAGGTGCGTTTTGTGAAGAAGACACGCAAGAGGAAGGAAGGGTGTAGTTGCAGTGGTGGTTTCTACACATCCCGCCCCCATCCTTTGGTCAGAAAGAAGGTGGTGTGACAAAACAGCCGCTGAGCCAGCTGCTGGAATGGTCCTTGGGAGCTGAAAAAGCCCGGACACATCACAGCGGCTTCAGCGCCGGGTGGATGTTAAGGGCCCGGCCAGGCCAAAGATCTGCCAGGGCTGCGTAAAGAGCATTTCATTTGGGGAAGGGGACAAACAGCGCTTCTTGTTGTCCAGCGGGTTTGGGAGAATGGAAGCTCTGTGAAGCACAGGAGGGAGCGTCCCTACGTCTTGTAGCTGTGGGCAGGAACGGTGACAGCTCAGCTACTTGCTGCTCAGAAGAGACTAAATATGAATGTGACGTTCAGCTGGGATGATTACCGTCATGCTGGGATAAGAAGGCGTTTATGTAAAAGCCAAAAATCTCAGGGTTTTTCTTGGTTTGTGATTCCACCCATACCCTCTTTTTCCATTGTCCAAAGCAGCATCTAAAAGGAGAAAAAGCCAACCCACCAAACCAACACCAAACCCCAACCGAACCCCTCCCTGACTGCTCTCACTGCACTTCCCTTTCAAAGGCAGAAGCTGCAGCCAGAAGTGCGAGACCAACTGCTCAACTTTCCCCAGACACCATGATAACTAACTCACGCGCTCCGGATCAGTTTTGCCAAGCGTTTCATTTACAAAAAGCTGCATTAAACAGGGCTGAAGCTTTGCCGGCTGGTGGAACGCTGCAAGGCCGCCCATTCCCCGTGTCCCCAGTCCAGCCGCTTGGTCCCCGACACCCGTGTCACCCGAGATTTCTGTTGGCGTCGTCTCTTCGGGTGCTGGCGGCGCCCTGGCTGGCAGGGGACAGGGAGGGCCCAGCGCTGCGTGACAACCCGTCCCTCCCCCGCTT
>VYZM01022196.1:649519-721754 GCA_013398915.1 Dromas ardeola | reverse complement strand
TGGAGACTCCACCACCTCTCTGGGCAGCCTGTGCCAGGGCTCTGCCACCCTCGAAGTAAAGAAGTTCCTCCTCACGTTTGGATGGAACTTCCTATGTTCGAGTTTGTGCCCATTACCCCTTGTCCTGTCACTGGGCTCCACTGAAAAGAGCCTGGCCCCATCCTCCTGACACCCACCCTTTAAGTATTTATAAGCGTTTATAAGATCCCCCCTCAGTCGTCTTTTTTCCAGACTAAAAAGACCCAGATCCCTCAGCCTTTCTTCATAAGAGAGGTGTTCCAGCCCCCTAATCATCTTGGTAGCCCTTTGCTGTCCCCTCTCCAGCAGTTCCCTGTCCTTCTTGAGCTGGGGAGCCCAGAACTGGACACAGCACTCCAGGTGTGGCCTCCCCAGGGCAGAGCAGAGGGGGAGGATGACCTCCCTCCACCTGCTGGCCACACTCTCCTTGATGCACCCCAGGATGCCACTGGCCTTCTTGGCCACAAGGGCACATTGCTGGCTCATGGTCACCCTGTTGTCCACCAGGACTCCCAGGTCTCTTTCCACCGAGCTGCTCCCTGTGGGGTGGGGTGGGATGGTATTGCATTATATTATTTTACAATATATAAATATTTCATATTTGTATATTTTCAATGCTTTTTTAACACTCTTAACAAGTTAAGCATATTTTCATATAGGAAATAATATGTCTAATGTGCAGTGTATTTTATGTAGTCATGGATAGAATGTATCCAGTCTATACATATACCTAAATACATATAACTAAAAATTACGTGGTAATTTTAGGGATAATGTAATGAGTTGTATATGGTTAGGTATAGTTTGTTGTCATTAGTTCTAATGGCTGTATGTACATAGACATCTACACACATGCACATACACACGCACACATATTCCCACCCACCCCCTTATACATATATAGACAAATAGACACATATATATCCACCGCACAGACAAGTACACCCCCCATATAGACACACACCCCCTCTTATACACGCACAAACAAATACACTAACATAAACATCCACATATAGACCCCTCCCCTTATACACACACATGTGTACATAGCCACACAGCCCCCTCCATATACAGAAATACACACATATATGCATGTGTGAGGACACACACACACACACACACACACACACACACACACAGAGCAACACCAGCGTGGTGGTAACGTCTGCCTGCGGGTCATGATGTGGGGGGTGGTGGTGGGGTGGGAGGGATCCTCTTCACACCTCCCCTTGATGCCATCAAAACATCAATAATGTAATATAATAAAAGAGCCTGTGTGTAAGGGGTGTGTGTAAGATATGTGTAGGAGGGTGTGTATAGCTATACTTCTGTGTGTGTATAAGACGTGTACATATATATGTGCATGTGTGCGCATAAGAGGTGTTTGTGTATATATATGTATAAGCGCTGTGTGTACACGTGTGTGAGATACATGTATGTAAACGCTATGTGTAGGAGTACGTGTGTGATGACTCCTGCCCTGGACCCCCCGGGGCGGGGGTCTCTGCAGGGCTGCCCGGTGCCTGGGCTCACGGCTGCCCTTCTGGCAGAGCCTGGGCTCTCCCTGGGCCACCCCGTCCCTGTCCCTTCACTCTCCTGTCGCAGTCAGAGACAAAAGTCCAGCTCTGCCCCTGCCCTGGGGCGGCCTCTGTAGCTCTCAACACAGAAGGCTTTGATCTAACAGCACTGTTAAACAGACTTTTCATATTTTCCTGGTGCTGGTGTTCCGGTGTGAGATTTCTGCCTTGACTTTCATCTTTTTTCTTCTTTTTTTCCCCATGAAGTTGATCTGCAGAAGTCCAGGGTATCAGTAATTTCAATCTGCCACGAGTAAGCAGGGTGTGGTTTTGGTTTCCTGGCCTGAAGGCATCAGGTGGGTGATCTCCTCTAATGCACTAACTAGTATTTTGATACTCGATTAAAAAACACAGGCTTGGATGTTAGAAATGCGGATTGCTGCCACCAGAAAAGGCCCATTCCGGTTTTGGAGTCACACTTGACCTGGTAGTGACATTCTCATAAGCCTTAAAGCTGCCCACGACAAAAACTTTAAACAGGTTTTAGATATTATTTCCGTATATATATGTGTGTGTGTGTCTGTGCTCTAGACCAGGTGTAATGGCATATTTTCATAGCAAAGCAAGCTCCTCCGAGAGGAGAAGCTGAGACACTCTGGTTGCAACAGCCTGAACAAACCCAGCTGGGTAGAACAGCAGCTATTGCAGTGGCTCATTGGTACAGAGAGACACTGAAGAGACAAGAGACAAAAATAAAATAAGAAATTTGCACTGAATATTTATTTTGATAAACATTGTGTACTCCAAACAACTACGTGTTATTTCAGTTGTAAGCCACAATCTGCTGGAACCAATGTCCCAAGAGCTCTTGTCATCATAAACCAGACAGTCAACGCGTTACCACGGTCTGCGGACATAGAGAGCTTTCAAGTGCAAAGCAGATTATCAGAAAAGACATATTGCCGACCTCCTTAACAACCTGGACAATGCTAAACTCCAGTAAAAATGCTTCATATGTCTGCAATTTAGTTGTCTTAGTGCCATTGTAATAAATTAATAGAAAATATATCTTTTTTTCATTGGAAAGTCTGTAAGAAAATGTACAAACATCTAACTCCGAAAAAGGACCAGCTATTTCGGCGACAGGTAAAACAAGCATATGAACAGAGGCAAAAAACCCAAACGTCCAAACAGACAGACAGACAGACAAACAAAATTCAATCAAAAGACCCCACTCTACCAATGGCAACTGCGTAGGCAAACACGGAAAAATTTGCAGTAATAAACCTTACAAAGAGGGTAGCTGCAGCTTGTGCGGGGACTGTTAAAAGGATGTACAAAGGACAAGCAGTCAGGGCATTCACTAGTCAAAATGTGCGCGTGCAACTTCTACAACAGTCAGAGATTAAAAAGTAATCCTATGGCACAAAACTATGGCCGGCCGGCGACGGTCCCAGGCTTCGTTCTGTTTTCGGAGCAACACGCGGGCTCCGTCCCGTGGAGGTGGATGGGAGCCCCTCGCATGGCAGAGGAGCGGCTGCCCCACCACCCTGCTGCGACGGTGCTCTGGCATCCCCCAGGCTGAGAGGCTGCCGGGGTCCCCTACTCCGTATTCACTGCGTGAGACCCACCCCAGCTCCAAAACAGGCCCCATGTGACAAGCTTTGCCTGATAGAATAAGCTACTTAAAAGTTCTCTTAATAAGATCTTTTTTTCAGGGGAAAAAAAAAAAAACACAAACAAAACAGAAGAAGGTTTTCCTAGAGCCAAGTTTTATGATTTCACCCTGAGAACTCCCAAAATTGTAAAATCAGAAGCTACACTTCAGCACAAAGGCGGCATGCTCGTAGAAGCTGAACAAACCCGTCTAGGGGATAGACCCACCTGGCACGATCCTCCCGGGCGTTCACAGGCTCACCCAGAGCAGGAGCAGGGCAATGGCTGGTGGCCCAGGGCAGCAGCGTGCCGCAGAGGGCAACCCCCGCCCCGCCAAAGCCAAATCCCAAACCAGGCACGTTCTGAGCCCGGCCTTCTGCTTGTCAAGTGCTCATGAAAGAAATACTCCTGCTTCGGTCCATCTCTTGTCTTCTACTAACGCCAATGCAACGATATCAGCAGAACTGCCTCAGACAGTGACGAGGTTTAGGTAACCCAGACTAACGTACTTAACGGACCTTGTTTTTTAGTCTATTTGCTCGACCTCAGGGATCTGGCTCTGTTTTGGCTATCAGAGAATGGCAGATAAAATGTCGGTTAATCATGGTGAGACTGACCTTTTCAAGGTTTTCAAGGTTTGTGAAATCCCCAAACCATCATAAGACATCGGGGAAAAAAACCAACCACCTTATCTGCCTTTTATAAGTATTGCCCATTCATTCTGGAATGGCACAAATGCCTAAAGAGCATTCATTAACGGACTCTAGTTGAAAAGCAAGGGAGGGAAGGCTTGGCTCTTCTTTTTTTTTCTTTTTTTTTTTTTAAATACAATACACATGACATTCAGCAAGTTCAGAACAAGCATATAGTAAGACTGAAAAGAACATTTCCAGTTTCAAAACCCAGGAAAGGCTTGAGGGGAATGTAACCTACAGCACAACCTTCATTTTGCTGCTCATGGTTGCTTTGACTTTCAGAGCAATCGATCTACACCAGGCTTATAGAGTGCAACATCTGGCCAGCCCTTGGAATGACACACAAAATGGTTGGTCTTTCATTCTAGCTGCAAGATAGCATTTTGGATACTGTGGGAAAAAAACCCAAACCCTAGCTAATTACATGAGCCCTAATTAAAACAGAGCAAAATGAAGTAACCATCAGCAACTAGAATAATTTCTGTAGCAATGGGGGCAGGCAGAGACAAAGTGGGGAAACAAACTCAGGTATTATTGGCGAAACTGACATTCTGTGTGCTTTGAAAAGCTCTTCATCCTGTCTTTTATCCCCTCTTAGATTTCTTAGAATAGCCACAGCCTCCGGAGACACCTTCATGGCATTTCTGAGCAACAGACAGAACTCTCAATGAACACTGGAAGTGCTTACAACGTTTTACAAGACAATGTTTAATTTCCCAGCTTCAAGAGATGTCCCCGCAGGAGTCCTGGTTCTGCTTTTGTTACCCAGATACTGCTTTGAAGAAAGGGAAAAGGAAGTACAAGACATCCAACTAGCGTATGGGGATTCCCACTCTAATTCTCCAGCTACTTGGTAAGACCTCTGTCACCTTCCATCCAGATCTCATCTAACTCTTCCAGGAGCACCAAGACGCTCATGGCCTTAAGACAGGATCAGAAAGCAACACACAGCAGAGCAGTCTGATGCCATTCCCTCTGACCTCCCTGGAAAGGCAAGGGCTGCTCACCCTATTTGAGGCTGAATAAGGTGAGTCCCAGTATTCCCAGTCGAAAACTGGAAGCCTTGAACAGGATGCTTTCTTTAACTGTCTATCATAAACCTCTAGACTGATCTTGAACATTATTCTACGGAGGAACGACAGGAAAGGCTGAGAAAATATATGTGCTGATTGACATTGCTTTCCTTCTAGCCTACAGCTGCTTGTTGAAGGAAAACTTTCTACTTGAGCAACCACTATTAAAAACCCTTGATCCATAGGAGAAACGCAGTTTTCTGAGCAAGCAGAAAGATGTGGTTTATCAGTTTCCGCTGGCATCTTTTATCTTCTCCTTCTCTCATCTCTTCCCTGACTATGTGCCATGGGTTAGCATGTACAACACAGATCCCAAAGAGCTTGATCAAACATCATAAAAGCTTTAGGGTAATTTCTTACTGTCCAGTTATGTTTCCCAGCATCTGGGGATTCATTCAAATAGGCTCTTTCTATCTTAGATTTTCAACCAGCCTTTGAATTGTCATTCCGTGTTTATGTGAGCAGCTAGTTACACCACGGGGGAAAAAAAAAGCGTTTGGACAACTTAGAGGCTGGTAAAAACAATAATCCTCGATGGCCTTCAGACCCAGAACTCCCCCTTCGAGAGGCAGCACGTAAGTTAGTCTGTCACAGGGGTGCTGATAAAACCAGCACCTTGTAGAACAGCTCAACCCTTGCTTAGAAACACGAGAGTCAACACGGCATCAGCGAGCAAGTCAACCGGCGAGGAGCTGGCGATGACAGAACACGACGCTGATCACAGAGGAAGGCTTTTCTGTCACATGTGGCCACTCTAGCTACTTACAGTAAGATTTCTCTTTGAACAACAACAACAACAACAACAACAACAACAAAATGCTACACCTCTGGGGCAGGCTGGCAAGGTGCCTGCGGCGAGCAGTCAGTAGTCCATCCCACGCAGGCAGTGCTGGCGGCCAAGAAGGCAGAGCAGCGTGTCCTCATAATTTCATTTTCTTCACCACAGGAATTGGCAGTGCTTGGTAGATTTTAGCTGAGTCCTCATTAGTGACCAGCTTCACCCAGACAGGGCGGAAGCTGCCTTTGAAGCCGACAAAAGCCATTTTTTCTGCAAATGAGAGCAAATATATGAGGAGTGTGTTGGGGCTGCACCAAAAAACACCCAATGGCTGGATGGGTGCAGGTGGACAAGGGCACATGTGCACACAAACTTTGCCAATTATGTATTCTCCAGGTATTAAAGAAATAGTTTCTCAATGAAGCTTAACTAAAATTTTATTTACGTGTTGTACGCTCCCATTAATTCAGAATGTGTGATACGTAGCGGAGGAGAAAGAGAGAAGGAAAACCCCTTTCTAGCAGGCAGCATGAGCTACCTTCTGAAGCTATCATTATTTGCTTGGTGGTTATACTCAAAACCNNNGGATGATGAGGGACAGGAGAGGAAGCAAGACCTACATTAGCAAGTAGAACACACACGGAAAAGAGGAAAGTGTGCCAAAAGCTCACAGTTAGAGATGCTCAGAGCAAGGTGCACAATACAGCAATTTTCTAGTGCAATACGTGATGCTTTGAAATTGATATGCTTTGTGCCATCAAGTCAGAATTTTGTTTCAAGAGAAAACCAGCTAAAAATAAATTCAGACAACTAAAAAATCCTGTTTGGGGGCACTTAGTGGGAAAAAAAGTCCAATATTCCTATTGTTAAAATGCCTTTTTATTTGAAATGAATCTGGAAAATCAAACCCCCTACATTTTTTACTTGTAAGAACAACTGCTGTAGCATTTTTCCATCTACAGTATTAAACTGAGCGCTGTTATCCAAAGCTGCAGTGGATACAGCCTCACTGAATAGATAAATGACTGGTCCCAGGATGTTTGAGCACATGCCGATAGAAACAAGCAAGGCAAAGTTTAGAAGAAGGAAAAAAAGGTCCCTTTCCTGGAGCCACGGGAGGGGGAATAGATCAAAGGGGTTTAGAATTGCAGTTTAGAAGAGTGGTTACCTTTTAACCTAAAACCCTCTTCTGCTCCAAGTTTCTCCAGTATTTTAGTCCATGGCCCTCTTGAAATGAATCTTCCTTTAGATGTCACCAGCACTATGGAGCTGAAGGAAACAAAGCCATTTATAAACAGATGAAGACTGAGAACACGTTCCTCGCTTCTCTGTCTTGAGCACTGGTACCTCCTGCCTGCGTGACTCAAAGACACCTATGAACTACAGTGGTTTCTGCTTTAATGGCTTTTGCCAATGCTTCCCAACAGCTTAGTCATATATTCACTTTTCCAATCATGCAAAACCCACTAGGAAGCCAACAAGACACTTTTTTTTTTTTTTAATAAACACTGTTTTCTAGAATGATTTAAATGTTTCCAACCAGCAGTTCCATCCTGCTTTGCTCAGAAAGGAACGTGATCTCCCTGGGATGCTCTGAACACGTCTCTAATTCATTGTTCTTACATCATTTGCAGGATAAAGCCTGAAGAAATTCACTTCTTTGAGATTTTTGCTGACCTGGTGCTTTTCCTTCATTTTCATTGTGCTTTTGCTTAAAAAGTGTATTATTATTATTATTATTATTATTATTATTATTATTATTACCACCACCTTACTTGCATGGACTGTATTTCACCTCAAAATTCTCAGGGTCTTCTACAAATGGCAATTCATAAAGAAAAGACTTGAGGTAAGTGCGTTAAACTAATGAAAATCTGTAAATGCTTGGGTAGAAGTTGGTAACTGCCTCGGCTTAACTCTAAAAGGGTAGAATAAAAACCCAAATTAAACATGAGGGGATAATCTTATAGTGAGAATTGTCCATAGAAAAGCACGTTAACCCCCTTACTTCCCACCAGATGCGCAAACACCTCCAATGGTTATCTCAAAGCGTATGGAAGAAGAGCTCTGCTCCAGTGAGGTCAGTGGAAGTCTTGCTATTAAGCTCAAGGGATATCACCCTTGTTCAGCTCCTAATTAAAGCTGCATCACAGAGTAATTGAGCAAACGCTGAGATGAAATTATTTCGTTCCACCTTGCAGGGTTTCCATGAATGAAACTTCCCTGACTGGAACGGCACCTGCAGTCTTGCAGAAGCAGAGCCTTGCTGGGTCAGCTTTCCCGCAGCACGGTGGACACCAGTCACTAAAATTAATTAGGCAAGAGCTCCTGCAGAGCTCCAGCCCTGAGCTACTGAGCGCAGCGCTCACATCTTAACACCTCAGCTGGAACTGGAACCGTTCAGGGGAAAATAGCAATGGGTGGCGGCAGAGGAACGAGAGAAGCAAAAATGTTCAGAGTCATCAGGACTTTTCCTAGAATAAACCCGAGGTGTTAAAATACTCCAGTGCTTACGAGAGTGGATTGCGCTGGCAGGCTGGTTTTGTACTTTGCGAATGCTGAATCGCCTCTTTTTTCTTCCTTCAGTTCACTAAAATCATTACGTTCCATTGAGCCTTACCTGCTATGGAAGTTTAAAATCACCACACGTTTTGTTTTCTTATCCCTGGGAAACTCATCAGAAAAGCGGATTTATTAAAAGAAAAAGGAATCTGTCCTGCAGAGAGTTTCCTAAATGAACAAAGAGGCTTGCCCTTGCTAGGAACACCTCTTCTTGCATCCCCAAATCCATAAACCTAAAAATTGTTCTCCTGGTCTCTCCACGAGAGGCTGGGGAGGCCGGTGGGGCCCTTCCCCTCCCTGAGCACCATCTCTGCATCGCGGCGGGAGAGGGGACGAGAAGCTGGTGGCTCTGCAGTCCCGCTGCCTGCGCGGTGTCCACATCTGACTCTGAACAACTCTTTCACCCAGCAAATGGATAAAAGGTGTCTCATGGCTGTAGCTGAAGCCCTTGCCTGATCAGATTGGAAAGGCTTGCAGGGGATGGGCTAGGAAAACTTTTTGTGAACGAAAGGCAATAATTTGGGGGTTCAATCCTTGCCAAGACACAGCTGAGTGAGACCTGAAATGTGCTGACCATGTTGGCTCAACTTCCAGTCTTAATCCTAATCAGGTTCCAACACTAATCCAGAGAAGACAATGAGGCTCAGAAAGATTTAAATACACCTAAAAGTCTAATTACGAATAAATCCTCTAAAGTAAGAAAAAAAATCCAGGAGCTGGATTTAGCCAGGATTGAGATTGTTTTTTTTTGCAGAGGAGGATGGGGCCGTGTCTGAAAAGCTCTCTTATTTTTTTTATGAAAGAAACAGGAGCAACTACCATGCTTCTCTGCAGTAACTACTCGCTGTATTTTTTGCAACCTTCAGAATTATTTAAGACAGTAGAAACACATCTGTATGAACCTGCATGGCACCTGCTGAGACTTCCCCCAAGCCTCCAGAATAAATGCCAGAACAATATCCTGTCGATCTGCCCACAGTTATTTCGAATGATTCATCAACAAAGCAATCCTATTTGTATGAAATGTTACATACCAGATTTCAAATCAAAACAGACTTAATCACAATGAAAAATATTCATTTCCCAATTGCACTCCACAAACTAATATGAGAACAACCCCTTTGGTTAAAGGGTTTCTGATGTTGTTCCCAATCCCACTCCAGCCGATGAACCCGCTGCCCTCCAGGATGCAGGGACACGTGTTGGCTACTTACCACCCACTTGCAAAACTGCTTTTCTGGCTGCCCATACTTAAAAAATAAAAGCAACCAGCCCTTAGGCCTGGGCAGGGAACACATACAGAGAGGAATGTATTTTATTAGTGGAATTTTCTGCGATTTGTGAGAGTATGCAGGCAATAGAAAAATGTAAACTGGGCACATCTGTACCGATGGGTGCTGGGAGTTTATTCGTGAATTTAAGTCTGCAGTTTGTCTGTAGCCCACGACGTAAATGTAGATCTGCAGTTTATTAATCAAATCACGCTCTGCATTTTATCTGGGGCTCTATCGGTTCCTAAATCACAGAGTCTGCATCTTTCTGCTGCCTGCACGTCCCGCTCACGTTTGGACTCTATGGGAGTTGGCGGGTACAAAAGCCCACAGTTAGCCGGGTCCGTCTGGCCCACGTTGTGTGACAAAAACCAGGAAAAAGATGAGTGTTGTACAGCATTCTCGTACACTGCACCTTAGTAACACCAGATTATTTACTCACTGGTCTTTGATGTTGTTGACATAATTTTCTATCTGTGCTGGGATGCCTTGTAGAATGGAGTTTTTGAACGTTACTCGATCAACAACTTTTCCGTGATGTCCATCAATCACAACCAGTTGGATACCCTCATCAGTGAGGAAAAACCTGACACCGTCAACCTGTGCGGGGGGAAAAACCATTTTTGATCTCTCACAGTAACACAGCTGCAAACAACACCTGTACAAAGCACTGAGTGACAAGACTATCGAAGGGCAGAATTCCAGATCTCTGAGGTCAAGATGTCCTGCATTTTTGCTGATATGGGAAAGTTGTAGCTATTTTTCTTTTTTTTTTGCAAAATACAAAGGAAAAGTGACCTGAATCTAACTATCTATGGTAACTTTGTAAGCAAGGGTTCCATAAAAATGAAGCAGGTATCTTAGAATTTTGTCCCATAAAGTTCACTGAGAAGACCTGCTCACCTCCATGTACGCAAAGTCATCCTTTAGGTGGAAGTACTGTTTCTTATACGTTTCTATTTTCACTTCTAGTAGGTGGTCCTTGGTCTTCTGTTTGCAAAAAAAAAAAAAAAAAAAAAAGGAAAAAAAAGAGTTATTCTAGTGAGGATGTCCATTACCTGAACACTGCATTTCCAGAAAGCATTTAAACCTTGAAATTCAATCAACAAAAAAGCTACATAATAAGCACTGACTTGCCAAATTACATTGCTAATGAGGCTGGGCACAATAGTAACCTCTTGCTCATCCTGTCAGCATGTCAGCATTTAAATTGTTTCACCAAATGGCAGAGCATAAGTGACTCTTACTTTGCAGAGCTGACACACAATTCTCTGAGGCTTTGCTGTGCATTCCAGCTTCAAGGGTGACGAGTGAAAAAAACCCAAAAAATAGATAAATATCCCCCTCTCTCCCCCAGAAGTAGACTGAATTGGATATAGCAGACAGTGTTGTACAAAATCCTTTATATGAATGAAACACTCAGCTATGCAGTCCCTTCTCTGACGCTGCTGCTCTTACAGCCTGGAGGAGCCGGAGGCCTGGCAAGAAACCTTCTGTCCCTCCAGAATCACATTCCCTGGGCCAACCTGTCTTCCACCTCATCACTCTTCACCCTGTGCTTTTAAGCACAAAACTTCACAACGGAGCCCCAGAAGACTAAGTATCCAACTTCAAATGACGTCTTGGGTGGCTCTGTCCTTCGAGGACCTGCGCTCTCGACACGTGCAAGAATCTGTTTCACACCGTTTCACATACCGGAACCGTTTCAGAAAATCAGGCACAGGATATACTGAACCTGGTACAAAGTCTTTCTATGTCTGTGGGCACAGTATGTGCCAGAACTACAGATTTAAACCGTCAATAATTGTGTGATATGAAATCAACTACTTTACCAGCTGAGCACTGGAGAGCTTCTTGGGCATTGGCACCTCTACTATTGGAGTCTCAATGTACTTGGGATAGGCCATGGCTTCACAGTCGCTGACGCCAACCGTCTTTGGGATCACAGCTTTGATCCTTATTCGTTCACAGCCTTTGACAGAGCAGAAAGCAAATTTCTCCTTCTCATTTTGAGCTTTGAGTTTCAGAAACAGCAGCCTGCAGCGAGGGGAGAGGAGTCAACAGCATCCTTGAGACTTCTGTGCAAAAAATGACTAACTCCCAGTTTTGGTGGACTCCTTCCCAATGCTTTGCAATAACATGTGTTGCAAACCCTCGGTGCCGATGTCTGGATTTTAGAGTGCTCAACATACCACACGCAAATAATAGGGGACACACATCTCAGAAATGGTTTGGGGAGGTCAGGGAATTTAAGACAGAGAAATTAGATGACACCTGAACTCCCTTTGAGCTCTATTTTATAATGATATATTCATATAGAAATACACGGTTTGTATTTTAGGTCTCTCTCCCATTATTTTAGTTCTTTAAAAGAACATAACAGGATTTACACGCTTAGTTCCTGTGCTTCCCTGTTGTGGTGTTTACAAATGGTTGCTGTTCAAAACAAAAAGGGTTGGGTGTGTCCCCAGTTCAGTTTCATGGTCTGCACTTTGTTTTTGTCTTTTTTTCTAATTTGTATTCATTCGGCAAAGCAACTCCCAGAGTAATTGGCAGAGCAGCAGAGGCTATGAATGACTGGCAGCCGTGGGAGTCCCAGGAAAATTAAACGCTGGTCACATTCCCAGAATGACTTTCTGGTTTTGTTGTGATCCCCACTAATGGCATTAGCCAAACGGCTGACGATTCCAGCAGCTTTGTCAAAGCAATGTCCAAATCGGCAAGACCTGCTTCCTTACCCCGTGTCCTCATCCCAGTAGTAGTATCCTTTGCTAGGATATCTGTGCTCCAGTTTCTCCATTTGAGAGGTTCTATAGAAGGTCCCAGTTTTGTACGTTTTCTTCAAGAGACGATTGTGGATGTCTGAGAGAATGGAAAATGTCGTCCCTCTAGGATAGCAAAACCCTACTTGGATCCAGTCGTTCCTAAAAATAGCAAAGACCCACATTATAATAAGTCGACATATGACTATTATTTTCCTGGGCATGCTAGAAGCCAAACTAAATAATTCACTCGGAAACGTAACTTAATTTTTTCCTGGCTGGTTAAAATTTTAATGGTGTGGGATGAATCAATGCAACGTAAATTAGACATAACAACCATGGGTTAGTTAAGCAATGTGGGTCAGATCTGCTCCTGACTTCTACACCTGTGACTTCCATGCACCAGGAATGAATTAGCTCTAGGCTTCTAAAAATGAACCATGTTATCTTGCCGGGCTGCCCAGGGGAGGAAACAGGAATCTGAGAAGTCAAATGGAAAGATGTTGAACTCGATGGACTTCCTGGAACAAGCATGTTCTTTCTGGAAGATCTCATAAGGCAATGACCTCACCCATTAAAAATGTGCTGTTACATTATTGGGCTGGAATGTTGGAATTGGGTCGGATCACTCACTTGTTGAAGTTGATGAGCCATATGGCCAGCTCTTCGGGGGCTGTCTTGTCCCAGTGGATGGTGTAGCCTTTCCTCAGAGTTATGACTGGCTGATACTGCTGGTAATGAGTGCTCTTGCTCAAAGCCCCTTCCAAGTGCAGTGGGTGATTATGGTAGTCATTTTTTATTATTTTCATTTTCAGGTTGGCTGGCTTGTAGGCTTGGATGTATATCTAGATTAAAAGAAAAGATCACCAAGGGTTTAATGAATGACAGTAAAACATTAAAGGCACAGCTACTCAATAGATGTGAACTGGCGCGAGGCCCATGACTTCAGCAGTGACCTGTATGCCATACACTTATGTTCAATTTCTTAGGCTTCCTTTTCAACAAAGTAAACTGTTTTCAGAAAAAAAGAAGGGTCATTTCCTCGTTCACTGAGTTCAAGACTACATGCCAGTCAAGGCTTCAAAGAGGCCTGCATTAGGGCTGAAGTATTTCACAGCATTTGTGGCAACCCTCAGCAGTGGGACAGTATCTACCTCAGACATCTGACTCCTACAGAACAAGGAACCTTGTGTCTGGATTTCAGAAGCAGGAAAACCAGCTCAGTGGTTACAAATTGGCTTTAGTGTCGCTACACGGAAAAAAACAACAGTTGCAACACCTAAGACAAAAACAGGCGCTACTCATCAGAGGAAAGTGAGGACTCCCTGAAGGCAGCAGTGCTCCGAGCTCGTGTGGTCGGAAGAATGGTTTGGTGGTTACACAACAGGATGAAAGATCATGAGAGCTGAAGTCTAATTTTGACTCCTCAGCACATTTCCCATAACACTGTGGGCAACACTTCCTTCCATAAATCAAGGAAAAATAACTAGCCGACAGCCCATAGATTTATGAATATTAATCTGTTAATGCTCATGGAGCTCTTAGGGGACTTCAGGCAGAAGTTGTTAGAACTGTTAACAGTCAAGGCCAAAGTATCTGAAAATGTACCACAGTATCCTCGTGTTCAAAACCACCTGTGCAGACATGCAGATAAATAAACCCTGAATACCCTGAAGAAAGTCCATTTCTAAAGGTCGAGCTTTACGGTGCCAAGAAATTTAAAGTAAAATAAAGCGATAATGATATACTGCAAGGTAAGCAGCTTTACCTGTGCAAAGTGTCCACTGCAGATGGAACCTCTCCAGTCAGGCACGTCAATGCACTCAGGGTGCTTGATTAACCAGTTATCTTCTTTTATCAGGTATGAGCCTGGATATTCTGACACAGAACCATCTACATCATGAAAAACCGATGTTTTATCACCATCCATATCCAGATCATTGAACCAGGG
Organism: Dromas ardeola; assembly: GCA_013398915.1. Taxonomy (NCBI): domain Eukaryota; kingdom Metazoa; phylum Chordata; class Aves; order Charadriiformes; family Dromadidae; genus Dromas; species Dromas ardeola. The sequence goes on along the minus strand of VYZM01022196.1, from coordinate 707,471 downwards.
TCCAGGTTCTCCAAAGAAGACCCTTGAGGTAATCTAACCAAAACAGTGAAAGACATTTACATCTCCAGAAAGGAATTAATCACTTGAAGTACACAGTGGCTATGGTCACTAGAATGGCTCAAAGGACCCATTTTCTTTCTTTATTTGTCATTGGAAAGTACCTTGGACAAGAAATAGTGTTGCGTTTGTGGGTTAATTTGTGCATGAAGAAATCTGTGTATGCACTAACAGCCCTGTTCTTTAAATGGCCACAGATTTTGGCCACTCAACTTGAGACATTGTAGGCTTGATGGTCAACAGCCCTGAGGCCCCATGACTCCAGATGATTCTGGGGTGGCAGACCCTCTGAGATAGCAGTTATGTGGTAATAAAACTATAAGCTTCTGAAACTGACCATCCAAAGATGGAATCACCAAAATAATTTTCAGCTGAGCTGGTCTCGTTAGTTGGCAGGAACATCAGTGCCATTCGGTACAGCCGTATCAGGATTGCCTCTGCCTGCACACTCCCTCTTGCTTAAGCCTGAAGTCAGTGCACAGCTGGGTCACACACTTAAAAGGTGTGTTTGATTTGTCAGACAGAGCAGACACAGATTTCCCTGCTGACCGTGGGGGAAAGGCTAAAACAACTAGAATTTCAGCCTCAGCTGTGAGAAGGTTTGTTTTAAAATTCTGGAGGAAGGTTCAGGAGACGGGGCGATTTCACCAGGGCCACTTCACTCATTGTCTGCTAATATGTTTTTAAGGTTCCAAAGCCACATAGTGTCACACTGATGGTGGGAACAATCAGCGACCTCCCCTGGGAAATGGCTGCTCCGGCAACTTCGGTCTGATATTTTTACCCAGCATAAATAAATGTCATGCCACCGGCCCGCCTGGTGCAATGTGAGAGTGTGACCCACCAACACTTTCAGGGGAATTTTGCCTTCCCCATCCCATTTGGCACAAGGATTGCTAGTCAGCACTTTTCCTGACATGCGAGCAAGTCTGCTAATTTTTTGAAAGTTAAGCAACCCAAATCATTTCAGTCCCAACCGCTTTAGTTATTTATTTGTTTGTAATGTTTGGCAGTTGGATTTAACAGCTGCTAGAGGTGAACCTCAGCAAACCAGTTAGCACATATGTGTGCAAGCAAATACAGAAATAACTCAAAAGCACAGACCCTGGGACAAGTTCAGACCAGCACCCAGAAGTTCATACTGTAATTCAAAGTTTGGCAGACCCTTTTTGGCTGGGCTCTGCTCTCATTTATGTCTGCAGAACTGGAGTCCATGGAATTACCCTGGTGTGCAGGGCTGCAGAATTACCCTGCATCGGCACAGTTTCACTGGCTGTTTCCCAAAATCAGTATTTTCTGCTTCTAGGTGAGTTAGACCTCCCACAACAGACTTCGCTCAGTTGTTTCTTTAATATTATACAGCTATTGAAAATAAGGGGGCAGATTCTTCTCCCTATTTCAACCATTTCTGAGACACACAGAAATGGAAATTATTTCCACTTGAATGTCACTATTCTTTTGAAACCGATGCCTGCTTCTGGTTGCTGCAAACCTGTCAGAGAATTGGATTTTCTTGTTATTTCTCCCATCCAATTTTCTCTTTCTTAGCTGCCGCCTCCTCTGTTGAACTTCTGGCAAACACAATGGGCAACCTCCTGAAGGTCTCCTGTTTCCTCCTAAAGGCTGCTACACCCTTTTTGCCCACAGCCCCATTTCCAAGCCAACTGGAAAAGGCCTTTCTGAGAATGGTAACTCACAGGGACGTCTTCAAAATGAATGTCGGTGACGTTGTTGTTGGGGCAGCTCTGCCAGGCGTTGTTGAGCCGGAAGGCCAGGGCACTCGTGTGCCGGCCGTCCAGGGCAGCGAATTTGCGGAAGGTGCAGTTCTGGACATTGATCGGTCCATCGTAGAACTGAATCCCTCGAATGGGAAAATCCCTAAAACACATTTGGAGGAGACAGAGAGACTTGGTCATGACACATTAGCATGAGGATGAGAATGTATTCTAGCCACGTACAGTCCCGTGGCACTTGTTTCTCAGCTGCTTTCATTTTTCACAGCCCTTAAGATGACTCCTGAGCTCATGTTTTGGAAGAGAAGGGATTTCCCTCCTTTTTAGGTCTGTGAAGTCCTCTTATCCTTGCAAGTTCAGCTCAAGTTCTCTCCTGTCTGAACAGATCGTCTTTATTTAGCCTGTGCTCCTCAAGGGAAGGAACTTAGAGCAGTGCCAAAGCATTCACCTAAAAATGAATAAATCCATGTTTGCCATCAGAAATGAGTTCTGCAGCAGCGAAACCTGAAACTCATCGGAGCCGTGCAGACTCCTTGGGCTGTGCAATGGCAGGGCTAAAAGAAGTCCCGCCACATCTTTCAAAGGAACTTGGAGGGAAACAGTGCAACTCAACTGCAATAAAAAATGGATTTGAAAACAAGGAGAGGTCTTACAATCTGTAGGGTTGAAAAGAGGTGAAGGGGCAGACTAATGAACCTTTATTAACAGCCTTTTCTGATATCATCTGCAAGGTAAAGACGACACCATTTTTCACACTGATTAAGTGAACGAGATGCTTAAACTTCTTAGGAGGCTAAGATAAGATGTTTCAAATTTCACTTACGATAAATATATTTGATCCCTTCCTCATATGAATCGTTTCCCGTAGACAAGGCTTGCCTGCTTCTGTGCATTTATTCTGTCCCTCTGAACTTCTGCACACATTACCCAAGATGAGATATGCCCATATATATATATATATATATATGTAAAGGATATTAGCGCGTCATAGCAAATTTAGTTTTCATTATTACCATAGTTAATAATAAGCCTCCTCTATCGCTACCGATAAGCAAAGCTGAGGCAGATAATATGGCAGAAAAAAACCAACTGAGCTGTTTGTTCGCTGTAGAGCTACTGTTAGGATAACTATGTTTTTAGGAATAACAACAAAACATTACTGCACTTGCAAACCAATCTGCAGGACTAAGGTCTAGGAAGAGGCCACACATGAATTTCACCGGCCGCTTCAAAACTATTTAACAACGGCATCAAATTCCTGTAGCACAGCAGCAATAGTGACAGCAGCTCTGAGGACATCTGTGACCACATCTGGGGCAGTCCAAGCCCAGGGAAGTGCTTCTATGAGCTTTCCTGGCTGCTGACCTGGATAGAGACTGCCACATTGCTCAACCACATATAGAGAATGCCCAGGTAGTGCACAGTCCTTGTGCTGTCTTCTCAAATCTGTTTGCAAAGGGCAGGGGGAAGGAAAGAGGAGTTTGATGCTGTCTTGGCAGCCCGCAAGTATGTACCTGCCAGCAGCAGCTGCACAGCGAGGACTTTGGGATCGGGAGACATGAAACCAATCCTTTCTGTGTAAGGGTTATTAAACTGAACAACGCTGAAGAAACCGCACTGGGCTGGAGTTTGCACTGAGAGTGGGAACAGAGGGTGCTTTTGACGTGCTGAGCTGAACTTACGGGCCGATGGGCAGGGTCCTTCCTCTGTGATCCAGGCCTCCAGGTCCCCAGATCTCGTTGTCCATCGTCTCGGTGCCCAGGTTTCCACTCTCGCCAACAAACAGGCTGTTCTTGATTTCTTGCTTTGAGCCGTCGTCGTGAGGGAAAGTCCCACCACTGGGAAGGAAGAGCTGGATGTGAAGGGGCTGCTCACAGCCACCCCCACCAGCGGTGCGCCCGGCTGCAGCACAGCCCACGCCACACTTACCTCGCCAAGGTCAGGCCAATGCCGTTGTCAGCAAACCTGCAAAGAGAAGAGGGATGCTTCAGAAGAGGTTTGGGGTTTTTTTTTCATGTCAAACTAAAGTAACCATACCAATGAGGCAGAGGGCAGCAGGGCTTAATTACTGAGCAGTGCCCATGGGGAGGCTCAGGCTTTTCCAGGCATGTTCCCTGTCTAAATTTTGGAAGATCTTTTTTGGCACATCTTGCGGTATATGCAGATCACATGAAGCAGCAGACGTGCACCTGATTGCTCCGAGCTAAGGTTAAGCTGGTGGTTACTGGGCATAGTTTACTTGTCTGATAAAGCTTTTTCCCTGTGTCTAACGACCACGCTCTTTTCATTGTTAGGTAAAAAAATCACGCTTATCTCTCACTCTAACTCGCTTTTATTATTTAATAGCGCTTTGCCTTATGCACACCTCTGTCCTCCCCCACGTTCATGTATCACACGCTGCTTCCATGAAATAACTTTACAAGAGGCACGGTTATTAAAACAGAGAAGCTTGGCTTCTCTTTCCTCAACAGGAAGATAGAGATCAGCTCTTTCTTATAAAAAAATAATAAAAAAAAATTAAAATGTCTTTCCATTTTGCTGAAATTCCAAAGCTTTTAGATGAGATAAATCACAACCGCCGGTCCATGACTCCTGCTTATAGGAAGACTGCAATTATTATGATAGCATGAGTAAGTCTTGATGGTATCTTCACACCGGTGTCACTCTTAACGCCTCTGTCGCTGACCTCAGCAAAAACACGAGCGGAGAGCCCGCAGCAGAGAGAAACCCAGCTTTGTCCCGCTTCTGTCTGTAGGTGGCAGCCCTTTACACGCTATCGCCTCCCCTTGCCTTGCTCCAGCCCCGTGAACACACACCGAAGTTTATACGCTGCACGCCACATTAACATTTGCTTTGTTAATGTAATACATAAGTCTTTCTGTAGCAGTAGAAAAGGAAATTACTGTGGCTATAAAGACAATTACAGTTTGATGGCTGCTTCCTCGAATTCACATAGGCTCACTGCTGGAAACTGATAAAGTACTCGGTCTTTTAGCAACCTCCATACGCCGCGTTTGCTCCATAAGCAATGTAAATGTCTCGATGGCATGAATGTGGTCTGCAAAGACAACTCTTGCAGGCCATGAAGTGTGCTAGATACTTCTGGTTCATAAGTTCATAAGACGCACAAACCGTATTACTCAATATTACATTTCTGTTTTGCTACGGTCTCACTCTCACCATCCTGACCAGTCACCACAGCCCGTTTATACCATCGGGTGCTTTAGAGGTTTGGGTGGCCCGAAGGTAAGGCAGCTCTGGCCAGGACTTAGACACCAGATAACGGTGTGACCTACTGGAGTTACCACAACACGCCTCGTAAAGTAGCTTTTTCCTTTTCCTCCTCTTTCTTCATGGAGGTTGATATCAAGAGCCTGTCTCAGCACAAGAAACTGTAGAAGATCATCTGTTTTCAAGTGCAAAACAAATATCGGTTCTGACCAGTGCAGGAAACAGCCTTCAAAGAGCACAACACGCACTTGCCCAGTCTCTCTCCCGTGCTGGTATGATGCATAGTTTTATGTCTGCTTCGTCAGTACTCGCTTATTCAGCATAGCAGTGAACCACATAAAACTGATCTGTGACCAGATTTAGCCAGAGAAGGTGGTGGATTTTGCTGCTCTTTTTTCAAAGCACCTCGTTTTTCATGTAAAAATTAGGGTTTATTTTTTGTTATTTGCATCTGTGTGTCTATGTCTCTGTGCGTGTATGTGACCATTTTTGAATGCTGGTTAGCATCACACAGGGAAAGAATCGGAGGGATCTTCAGTTCAGACAAACCAGGTTTTGTTTGTGTAAAATAATGCCTGTGTTTACTTAACGTTTCATCTTTATTTCAATCTTGGCCGTACGGAAGGTGCAAAGCAATATAAATAGTCTGAACCACAGCTATGCTCGCCATAAACACCAGGCTGAACTCTGAGAGTTGAAATAAGGCAAAACTCACTGGCAGTTGTCCAGCCACACATCTCCACCCCGCAGCCAGGCCCCGTGATCCTGATTCTTGTAGGCAATAAAGCGCTCAATTATTGCAGGTTCCCTGGGCTTCAAAGGATCGGCGTCTTTGTGTGGGCTGTATCTGTAACCAGAAGGAGAGAAGAAAGGTTGGCGAGGGAAGGTAGCCTTGCTCGGTGCACGGCCCTGCTAAACATCTGGTTTCTGCTAACTTGGGAACAGCTCTGGGACAACAGTCCCTCCAAGTAGCGTGTCTAGTCAAGCAGCCATGGCCAGACCCAACTGCCAAGGGAAGGAGGGTCCAGGCAAGGCAGTTGTAAAGACCTGCTCCAAGTTTCCTTTCACCTTTCCATTGTTGTATTGCTGATACACTGCTGAAAGCACGGAAAGTTTATTATTGCTCCCAAAAGTCTGAGATATTTTTTAATCCCTTGCTGTTATCCTTTCGCATATTCCTGTTATTTAGATAAATACCCTTTTTGTTTTCCCTTTCGAGCATTCTTATCTCCTATACTTGGCTATACTGTGGCAATGAGTACCACTGCCAAATTTTCCTTGCTGTGGAAAGGAATGAAAATATCTTGGAGAGGGGCTGAGAGTATGGCCTTTACTATTCCCACTCTGCATTACCCAGGACACACGTACAAGATTTATTAACTCTGAAGTTCTCAAGTATGAGCAAATATTGACCTGATGCAGGGAAAAAGCAGACACAAGTGGGTGCTGCAGCAATGTGTGCCCTCAGCTGCTGCCTCTCAGCCACCGCTTGGGCCACGGGATCTGAGCAAGGATCTGGCTCGCCAGGGTGATGCTGACCTCGGCTGCCATCTACCCGGTCCCGAGGCACAGCTCTCCCTTTGGCTGCTGAAGGAGCATCTTCCATCATACTACGCAGCTTAGAGAACCTGACAGATGAGTATCCAGCTCAGTGCCAGCGACGGATGGTCCAGAGATTAAAATTCATGCCTCAACAATGAGTAGCGAGGCCAAGCTGTCAAATCGCTAACAGATATTCAATAGCGCTTTGCTTTGCTTAATAAGCCATCATATCAATCTAAAACTGAGCATCAGGCTGATAGGATTCCAGTAAATGAATATTGCTTTGGCAGCTTCATGACTGTGCATTTGCTTTCAGAGAGAGATTTAGTATCAGCCCTTGTGAATTCCCCAGACATTGTTAAATACAGATATTTGGAAATAGATTCGAGTTTCATTCACATCCATGTGTAACTGGAGAAACACTACAGAGTACAGAATTTGGCCCAGATATTTAACGCTGTAACAAAATGCAGAATAATCTCTCCAACTCTGTATATGCCCAGTCCACCTCAAAGTTTGCCCCAGCCACTCGAGCTATATTCATTTATTCAGTCTTGACACATGAAAAGTGGAAAACAGTATAAATAATCCGAGCTGCAGCCTGCGCTGGTGGGTAATCCCCGAGCATAAACATGACTGCATTATGAATTGCTTGGCTTCCAGGGGTCATTCCTGCCCTTGTATGGCAAAGGACAAATTGCCTTTTGTAATCACTTACTGCGCCTGTGGCAGCAGGCAGTTTCCCAAGGCACGTGTTCGGCTATATGGTTTTCCATATGCTGCTATATGGCAGCATCAGGCTCACAAGAGAATTTGGAGGTATTTGCAGAGCAGGCTGCTCTTAAAAAGTTATTTTTTTACCAGTTACTTTTATCATTGAATTAATCATTTCAATTAATGGAGCATTAAAATAACGTAAATAATATTCACTTTTGAACATCTTTTAGCATCAGCTGCTAGGCAGGGCACTGGGGGGATATGGATCACAAGGTAGGCGATGCCTGAGCTGCTGGCAGGGTTCCCCTGGGGACGAGGACTGATCCCGCCCCTGCAATGCTGGCCCAGTGCGTGACTACAGCAACCGGGGTAACCTGTGCCCCAGAAATGGAAAGGAGAAAAGGGAAACATCGTCATTCTCCCCTGCTGAGCAGAGGTTTTCAGTAGGTTCCTCTTCCCTATGTGGTTTCTTCTGTCAAGAAACCCAGTCGTGGGCGAATGCAGGTTGGGTGCAAGTGGAGGCAATTGGTCTGTCAGGAAAGAAAACTATGAAACTTGGGAATATTTAAGTCTTTTTCTCTCCCTGGGGTTGGTAACTAAGTTAACCGCCAGACTCACCCTCTAATGATAAAAGGGTGCAAGTGCAGTCCTTATGCTATTTCACTTTGACCCCAAGAAGCCCTCTGCTTCCATCAGCCTCCTCGTTGGGGTCAGCTTTGGGGAAAGATTCTCAGAAGCCACTGGACCACGGCAGGTCTGCCGATGTGATGCGCTGTCTAGAGAGGTTTCCAGTATTTCTAAATGACTCCATTATGCCGCACTGAGGCTGTGCACAGCAGCAGGGATGAAGGGTCACTCTGTGTATTTAATTGCAATTATTATTGCAGTGTCAGATGTGGAACTAGACAGAAATTTGAAATCAAAGTGTGAGCTCCATCACATAAGCTCTCCCTCTTCAAGTAGGCCCTAAATGAATGAATCAACAGCATTCCCAGGAAACACCTTAATTTCTCATTTCTTTAATGGGAAACTCTTGCTGCAAGTTCTGCCCAGTGGGGCAGCTGACCAGAGAGCATCTCATTTTCTTGCTTATGTATAAAAAATAAAAAGTCAATGGAACACCCTAGAGCAGCTGTAACATCCGCGCCAGCCCAGCTGAGAGCTAACGAGCAAGGACAAAACCAGAAGGGTGTGGGTGCTGGGGGTCCCTCAGGAAGGGGAATGGAAGTTAGAAAGCTGTAAATCTAAGTGAAGACCTTTCTTCAATAAAAGCCACCCGAAAGGGATTGCAATGATTCTTCTCAGCTTCCCTGGGGGCAATTTCATAGCTTTCAGTCAGTGCTAGAGAGAAGTCTTTTCCAAACCAAACTGTGCAAAACAATTTACCTCCCAGAAATCAGCGTCAGGATAGGTCTTTTGTCCTTGGCTGAGGCTGGAGTGGTTTTGACGCCATTATCAATGATCATTCCAGCCTAAAAGAAAAGAGAAATGCAATATTACAGTATATTTATATAATATACAGGTCTTTCCATCTCCAGTCTCTGCCTCCAATTTTTCTAAGCCCAAGTCAGTCGCACGATCCTAACAACTGCTTCTTTTAGTAGCATGTGAAACGGGGCTGCCAGGGCTATCCAGACTTGCACGTACCCCCCAAAATCACCGCAAATTTCCAGAAACTGCACCTCTCTTGTGACTGCATGTATCCCCATACACATAAACACCCTGCTGCAGCCTAAAGCACCCAGTGACAGCAACACACAGCCCCACCGCACGGCACGCTAAGGGTAAATAAGTAAAGAGAAGGCGATTAGACACAGCGGCCCGTATTTATCCCTCTAGAAGCTGTTCAGTTAATTGCTAACATTGGCAGTCGAGGTCTATAATTAGACTAGCTGCCAATAGATGCTCCTGGAGGCACTATTTTAGGAGCGCAGAAGCAGAGAAGCAGCCTGAGCAGAGGGAAGAGCCTCTCGGAATGCCCAAGAGCCAAGAGAAGCGGGTGCGGAGCTCCCACAGCAGCACGCAAAGCTGCTTCATCCGCAGACGCAAACAAGCTTGCAGCAACTTTTCGTGAAACAGAAAGCACAGGCATTAATAGCTTGCAGACCCAAAGAGCTGGAGCGAGAAGGCAGTGGTTTTTTTTCCGAGGGCAGCGTTCCCGTTGCGTGCAGACTCACCCGGTAGTTGGAATGCGCGCGGTTGTTGGAGAATTTCCCCATCGGCATGTGCTCGGAGTAGCCGGGGGAATACATGCCCGCCGAGGGCCCCGTCGGCACGTGGTGCAGAACAAACCAAAAGCCTGTTTCCTGAGAAAAAGAATGGACATCTGAGCCTTTGCTTGAACTTCTTTGCTGGCCTACATTAGCCCAAGGATTTGTCAGTAAAGCCACAAGGCATAAGGCAGAAGATTTTGGGACAAATCACAGCTAGCAGCATTCACCTGTATAACTGTGTGCAGCAAAGAGTTTAACACACATGTACACTCGCATTCACACTCCCAAAGTAGCATCTTCAAGGTGCCTCAAGTTAAGCTCTGACATCTATATTGAAGCTATAAGTGAGACTTTAGAATTCGGTCACACACACACACATACACTGATGTCCTCCAATCACTGCATGCGCGGATCTTAACAATCACATCATTTTTATTTAGTTGCCTAAAAATGCATCCAGGAGGCCGATTCTAGGTACTCAGATTTGGAAGCTTTGGAAAGACCACATCTCCAATTTTAAGGCTTGGTTTTCTTGTTTATTTGTCTTAGTAGGAAAATAAAGGCTCCTGATGTGACCAAGAATTCCTGTGGAACTAGCATCAGTGCTGATTGAAATTTCAGAGCACCATTACTGTACTGCAATCAACAGAATCATTGCCAAAGGCTTCACTGGGACTCCGCAGCCACATTTATTTAATTTATTCAGGCTGCACACTGTGCAAAGGCTGGGAGTTTTTGTTAAAGCCATCCAGCTCTAGAAACAGCAAGTGACAAAGAGTGTGGAGCAAGAGGAAAAGCATTATATTTGGTTGGCGGCACTAGCCATATTAATATACGTCTCGACCCAGCAGTTTTGAAAAATGCCTGAGTAACAGAAGCAGGTTTTATTCCAGCAAGAGACTCAGCCTTGCAGGGCTGTAACCGGTCTGAGTTATTACCAAATAAGAAACTTTTGCACTCACTTCAGATCCCGCAGCTGCACAGTTTATAAGGTTGTTGTGGGGGTTGGCTATCCAGAAGGTGGATACGGCGCTGCAGGTCAGGAAAACAAAGAATAACATGAAAATGACACGTGGAGCACACACCAGAGTCTCCGATCAACTCCCCCCAGTAACTCCCACCGATAACGCATCAGATAAGGGGTCCTGCCTAGGGGGCAAAGGGAATGGGTTATTTTTTTCTTTCTCTTCTCATACCACATGTGTCCTCTGTGGTCTGACGGAGAGCATGGCCTTATCTTTTAAAACCCCGAGTATTAAATGAGGAATTTTGACTGCAATTCCAAGCCCGCTATGAAGCTGTCAGATGTCAATCATGTTTTATGATAAGGTAAATATGTTGTTGCACAAGTCACAGAAAAGAACTTTGCCCCCAAATAAGCCCTCAGGTTCATTACAGACCTGATGAATTGCCTCTTAAAGGCTTTCCAAGTGTACCCCGGTACCTGCCTTTTCCAAGAGCTGCTGTGATTCATTAACTTTATTTGCTCCCACTCTCCTATGCATTTCTTTTGGGACAAAAGGAGTCCATTTGGTTAATGCACATAAAAGACTCTTAATTGAAAGATTCCCATCAAGGAGGAAAGACCAAACCATCACTGTCCGTCCTGTGACATACAGCATTCATTAACCAACAGGCACGTGAACTCTGGGAGGAAAACATCCAGCGCTTGCAACCAGCAGACCGGCTCCCTAAATTTGCTGGGTGAGATCCACCCTCCTGCAGAAGACCAAACTACAGAACCCTTATGTCTATTTTAACCTTGCTCTAAGAAGGTCTTCACGGGGGCTTTAGGCCAACTGATTTTGCTGGCCTAACATGAAGTTCCATTTGTGCGACTTTATCATGAAAACATACAAAAATTTTTCTATTTTGGGCATGGGACTGGCCTAGAAAGAAACAATTTGAGATTATTTATAGACTACCTCCTGCTGCGCAGGCAAGGGCAAGGACATTGTGTTTCCGCAGTGGCCTGTCTGCCGGCCCGATCCCCTTCCTCAGAGCCATGAGGCTTGGGCAGGTTACTGTGTCATTTGGCACAATCCTATTGTCTTAATTTCTGGCAGTGGCTGCCTGCCTGCCTCTTCCAAGCCAACGGAGCTGCAGACGGTGCTCGTCCCTCGTCCCCACGCTGGGGGCCTTGGCCCTTGCCCCACGGGTGGTGTTAGCCTACTCACATACACTCGCAGGCTGGATGAGCCCAGTGACAAACAAGCTATTTTTCTCATCAAACCTTGAATTCTTTTCTAAAGGAAGACATTGCAGATGAAAGTACCGTAGGACCTGTTCATTAGACCTCCTCCTATCATTCCTAGCAGTTTTTCACATAGTAATCTTCAAAATGACACAAAATACGTCCTCTGACTATCAAATGGACTATCAGTGGAAAATGAGGACAATGGCTGATTAACTCTTATTTTATGAATGGAGACATTAAGTGTAATTTATAAACAAACACAGATGTTAAAAAGAGCATGGCATGAATTCATCTTTTTCCCTTGCCAAACTAAAAAGCTAAAAATATGTTTCTTTGGACAAAACCCCAGTTTGTTCTGAGGACAGAATGGGTGATACTGATACAGTCTCAGCAGACTGAGAGTATTTCCAAATAAAAGAAAAACCCTGAAGATTTTTAGCTGTTAGGCATCAATCAGCTTCTAACTGTCTCACTTACAGGATGGAAGTCTGGCTCTCATCCAACACTTTCTGTGGGTCAGAAATTTAGCATTTTTTTTACTGTATATTCCTTCCTTCCCTCCAAATACAGCCGAATAAAATCCTGGAGAAAAATACGGGCCACAGGCAGAAGTGTTCATGTCTCCTGGCAGCTTCAACACAGCACCAATGCTCCATGGTCTCAAGACAAATCTTCACTGTGGAAGACCTCCCATTCTGTTGCACAGGGGTCTTGTCCTCAAGATGATCCACCATCAATTTTAAACTCGTACATGCAGGCTTGACTTCCAGCTTTTAATGCAAAACACTCTAAAAAAAATACGGTTCCACAGATCTGTTTCAAACCACTTGCTGGGCTCCCTGGACTACAGCTGGGGATCTGCTCACCGAGCTGCTAAGCACACAGGTGTTACTTCAAGAGTTCAGTACTCTCTCAAGAAGAGTTGGGGGGGTGGGGGAAGAAAAAGAAAGCTAATTAGCTGCCTGATACGCATCAAAATCAGTAGGTTCCCTGAACAGCGAGTAATTGGCAACGAAATCATATTCCTAGGTTAGGCACCTTGATTTTGGGGCAGAAAACCAGCTGGAAAATTATGGAAAGAAGGGAGAGAATGGCCTTCAGGAGCTCAGTGAGTCCATGCCCTGCTTTATGACAGAATCAACTACAACTACAGTATTTGTGACCGGCATTTCTCTAACCTGTGTTTAAAAATTACTGCTAATGAAGAAACCATGAATTGCTCTAAAAAAAAATTCTAATGCTTAACTGCATGGCCAAACTGGTTGCGTTTCTTCTATACTTCACCTGAATTTTTTCTACAAAGCAACAGAAATGCAAAAAGAACTTGTAAAATCCCTTCTTATTGCAAATGCTTCTATAATCCTCATCTAAATCTCAGTTGGCAAATCTGCAAGGACACTTAGAGGAAAGGATCTTACAAAAAGGGAGATGAAAGGCATTCAGCATTTTTCAAGTTTAATACAGTGTTTGTGGCAAATAGAAGTTTGGAGAAGTTCTCATGGAAACATTTTCATGAGCTCATGTATAGACAGACTATTAGAGATCCAGTGGGTGTATACAGTCTTTGATCTTTTATTGTCAAGTTCCAATTCTGTGCTAAACTGCATTTATTATAACATTTTGGTTTCACTCCACAATTTGGGCAACTGTACCAAATGAGTTCATAACGGCAATGCTGCATCATTAAACAGTATCCATTCTTTGCAAATAATGACTTCAGAATTAATGGGAGTACTTTCAAAACCATCTGCCACTTGACATGAGCACAAATGTCAGAACCAGCCCATTCTGAACTCAACAACTTTTTGCCGAGCCATTGGGTTCAAGACTCCATAAGGCACAAGGCATCACTATGTGCTTTGAAAAAGAGATTTTCAACGTCTGAGGTAGCAACCGTCTCAACTGACTTTATGCTAAAAATGAAAATTACACTCTAGGTGTGCAGGCATCGGAACAGCACAAGTATAAAGATCCCGAGGAGACTGCTCTCCCAGACTTTGGGGCATGCAGCCCAGACCTCTACAGAGCACTACATAACCATATACATGTAACACTAGCTTCTATGGCTAAGTCCTGCAGAGAAAAGAAAGACGAAAAGGAAGGCTCCCACTCACCTACAGTCCTGCCTGGGTTTAGGGATGTACCCTGGGTAAGCGCCCTCTGTGATCAGCTTGCACATCCTGCTGTCTCGGTCGGAGGGGAGCAGAGTGCTAGGCTTCACAAGCAGTCCAAGGCAGTGATCAAATGTGTTGCGCTCTTCTGGTCCATCCTCCGTAAAGAAGCAATGGCCCAGGGCATCATAACCCACGACATCCTTCACCTGCATGTAGAAAACAAAGGTCAGTGTTCAGGTTTCATGATTCAGCCACTGCAAAATAAGAAGAAAATTTACAGCAATGGCACATAGGAACCTCAGTACCCTTTTGAACCCAGGGTGTATAAGCAAAAACAAAAGCTAGATCACTCTCTGTTCTTAAGAGCTTATGGTCTAAGCAATAACTCCAACACTTAAATTTAATTAGAATTTGTCATCACCTAGGAAATGCTTGTTCCGTTCTTTTGTCTGCCTGTGAAATCAGAGGCTGTCTTAGCATGAGGCTGGAAAAAACACAGGGTGGGGGATGAATGGAGGATGTTAGGCGTTCAAATCACATCTGGGCTCATTCATCTTCACGTGGAGTTAAATGAGCAGCTACATAAAATGAATCTGAAAAATGCAGCTGAGCTGAAAAAATATTTTTTCAGGCTATCAGAGAGGCAGCAAGTTGTTTTCCAGACAGGCTGGCTTGTTTTAGGTTTGACCTGATCCTTTTTTCTAAGTTGTTGACAGAAGCTGTACTTGACCCTGAGACAAATCAGCTGGTGTTAATCAGGGCTGTTCTGGTTTTGGTTTGAATATTGTTAACATCGGGACACTGTTGTGTTGGACAGAACAACACCCATCACCCCACTGGAAGATCTGAGAAAACAATTTCAGGAGCAGATACCTGAATTCAAAGCCTAAGGCTAGAACTGGCTGGGGGACAACAGCCCTCAGACACACCATGTCCAGCAAGTCAGTTGTTAGTGGATATGTCTGGGATATGGAAAATTAATTTCAGGTCTCCATTGGCCAGGTGAAGTGCTGGGTCTCCTGGGCTCTCTCCTTGCTCTTCCCATCAGCCATCACCCATCAACCACCTTGGACTTCGGAAACCTTCCTGGCAAAGCTTAGCCTGACACCTATGTGTTCTTACAAATGCTTCTGATGAAACAGCAATTGCCAAGGGGCAAAAGACAATATTAAAGTGGATAGAAGACCTATTCTTTATGGTGCCATTGAGAGACCTGGGTACTCAAGCACCTGAATTACTTCTTTAAACAGGCCTGAGACTCCTCTGTCATCTTCATGCCTCATCCTCAAGGCAAGGATCACCGATTTAAAAAAAAAATCCCAGGACTGGTGTTGAAATGATTACAAATATGTTTTCACATAAGAAAGAACACTTTGCTTGCCAAATCTATTACAAGCTTACATCTGCACACACATCTATTATGTATCATCCATGTTCCAGTGTAAATACTCAAATCTCTGAACACGAGTCATCACAGTAAATTAAACACAGCTAAAATGACCTGCAAAGTGGTGCATTCCTTTAAACTACCTCACCGACATTTACTGCTAACTTCCCCCATCTAATTAGATGAAAGCTTTTGCAAGGTTGAGGCTTCTTTATTTAGGTGTAAAACTATGTATGTACTCCTCGGAAGCATGAGCTGTCCCAGCCTTGTAATTGTAAAGGTTTACAGGATAGGAGAACATTTCAGAAGAGTGACCTATCTTCAGAAGAAGTTTTCCAACATGTAGAGAAAGTCTTAAGCACAGAGATGTGAGAACTGCATGGAAAATGCCACCAAAATCTATGACACGCAGTAATATTGGAAAGACATGTGAGTAATGGTACTGTGACATTTAGATGATGGAGAAGGTTTCCTTCGAGAAATATTAGCCACTTTCTATGACCATTTCTCTTCCCAGCCAGCACAGCACTGCACCAAGACTGGAACATGAAAACCTGTAGTGACCAGACCATAGCAGAGGCAAAGCCCACCTCTGCGCATGGAGAAGAACATCCCAGGGGAACGCACCTCCCGGTACGGCGAGAGGGGGGTGAAGCAGAGAGGAGTGAGCACTGGCAGAGGGGCTCAGAGTCAGCAAACGCCTGTTGTGCTCCTAACTCACCCCTGAAAGCCCACAGAACAACATGGAGTTATCAGCCAGGGACCTGGTCCCTAATGTATTTGTCACCCTCTCTTTTATTAATTACTTTCCCCATATCTCATCTCTCAGTCAGCTCTGACTTAGTTTCCTGTGTGTGTTTTCGTGCATAAGCCCAGTACTGAAATGCTTGCAAAGCAAATGAGATGCTTGTTCCAAAATAATTTTTCCGATGTATTCAATTTTTGATTTGATTAAAACATTCCTAATAATAGTCCATAATCTTACTTTAACCATGGGTAATTTATGGCCAGATAATGCCCTTCATGGTAAAATAACTGCTGTGTATTATAGCTGGATTACTAAAAGCAGATACCACTGAAGCAGTTAGATACCAACCTCTTATTCCATGAAGCACAGCTCTCCCCTGAATTCTGCCAGACTGTTTATTGACCCCCATTTAATTTTCCTCCCCAATGGCTGTTTCTATTTTAGCTTGCACCCTGGGATCCAGCGGAGAGAGTGGGAATCGGAGCAAAGTTTCATCCCTGCGTTTGCAGTGGCGTAACGAGGTGGTTTTATGGCCAATATATTAAAGAAAACATTGGGTAATTATTGCATTTTCAAACAATAATTATGGTGAGAAAAGAATTTCTACAGATTTGTTTCCAGAAGGACCCTCTGTGCCTTCCAGTGAATATGAATTTGCAGACAAGTGCAGAATAGCCCATCAATGGAAGTGAGGTAATGTTGAGATAGTGACTTTTAGCACACTGTACAGACCCACAGAAAAACATTTCTGTCATCAGGAATAACTTAATACTCTTATCTCCTAGTGTTTTCAGTATGAGTATCTCTGAAGTGACATGAGAAAACTGAGAGCAAAGCAAGCAGGGAAGCCTGTATGTAAATTACCAGCCTGCTTTAATGACAGTTAAAAATAACTAATGCCCCTCTCCGATTTGTTGAAGCATTTGCACAGGTGCTCAACCATGGTCATGCAAGAAGCCCCTCTAAAATCAATGGATTAATGTTAAGAACATCATTAAGTCCTGTGCTATGCTGAGGTTTAATAGTGCAGATAGATTTTTTGCATGACTATTTCCAAAATGTGGTTTGTGCACATCATCAAGGCAAATTTTCCCTCGGTAAAGTGTGCTTTGGATCTACCTGATCTCAGAGGGAATGAATGTTACCTGGGGAAAGACGGAGCTCATTGCTGTTTGCACAAATGGTGCTCACGCATGCAGAAACAGGCAGCGTTGCCCAAGTAAAAAGATAATAGGCAACCAGGAAATGTACAGAACAACTATTGTAATCATCAGAGACCCATGTGTCTGTGAATATATCTGGGACAGACGGAAGAGGAAAGGAAGGAAAATAGAGTCGTAAAGCAGATGAGGAGATTGTGGTGGGATCACCTGATGAATCAAGGCATGGAGCTGCTGACTGCAGATGTCTGCCACAGAGCAGCGAAACAACATTTAAGTGATGCAACCTTTGGAGCACATCTTCTGTGACGCAACTGAACAAACTTGGTCAGATTACTTTATGTCACTGGGGCTTTCTTTTCAGCTGTCAGCAATAATTACACAGTTAAAATAAAAACCAGGTAAAGTATTATGAGTAGAGTTTAGTATTCACACATTTTGATAAACTATAATCAACGGGAATTAAATTCGTGACTAACATTTCAGATTATAAATCCTAAATTCTAAAATTTCTCTCGGGTGCCTTGTCACACAGGCAAAGCACAGTCATTTAGGGATTTGTGGCTGTTGAGTAACAGCAAGAAAATCAAGATGCTTTCATCAACTACATCAGCCTGTCTAAATTTCATCATGCCATCTCGGCTGGAAAAGCCTGAGCACATGGATCCCTATGACATGGGTCCCCTACAGCACAGTTGTCACTTGGAGAAAGCACAAGAGACAGAACTATTTCCAAATGCTCTATATGAACCCATCCATCTGACCGGTAAGAAAAATGCCAGGGTCTGGGTATTTGGTTTGGCAAGCATTAATCAATAGGGAATGAAGATCTCACATTAGATCCAGAAGCAGGTCTGCAGCTCATCAACAGCTGTGCAGCCTCTGTGCAGCCACAGAATGTGTTTGTGGTGCCACTGGTAACAGCCCATGCTGGTGTGACAAATGAATCCGGCAATGCTGCCCTTCCACTCTGCACATTAATCGTATCCTGAGCCCCTGTACTGGAGACTTCAAATTGGGAAGATGCCATATGACCCTGAATGCCTTATATAATTTATGTAGTAGAGTGTCTTCTTTCTTCAGAAGACGTGTTCACTTGGTAGGTTTTTAGGATTGTGTTATAAACTTAGAAGGACAGAGGTCAAACCCAAAACCTCAGATTCATAAATAGCAGATAAAAGCTGCTCTGCTTCTGTAGCGGCAATTTCAATGCCTGCCCTTCAACTTCTATGCATTTTAATTATGCCTGTGACTTTCCCTTCCAATGCTGCCACTTTTAGAGGTTGTAGCCTGCAGTCCTTGCCAAAAGGAAGACTGTAAGACGAAGCCCTCCGTGTGCTAGAGTCAGTAAAGGAGGAAGCACTCATCAGCAAGCAAAGGGCAAAAATCATGTCTTAGCTAGGTGTTGAAAGCAAATGCTATTCCCCAAATAAGTTCAAGGAAAAGAGATTCTTACAGGCTCCTACTATGAGATCGTATGGCAACTTCAAAACAGTGGTATGAACTCCTAATGCACAGTGACCATCCAGGTCTTCTCTTAAAGCTCTGTTATATATGGTAGCAGGGCTCTTGACTGTACAAATGCACCTCTTCATGGCTCTGATACACTTTTTTCATTTTGGAATACACTGCGATCTCACTGAATGGGTGAGAGTCCTTTGCCTACAGAAATCTTGTCATTTTAAGAGTCAAACCTGATGTTTATTTCACACCTTTAGCAGCAATGCTTACGGGATAGATTTCAGCACATTTCCTGAATATGGGTAAGAAGAACCCACCAGAGGTGGGCTAAGAGTGAGGATGAGGAAAGCCTTTTGGGGTTATGTGCCAGTGTCCAGGATGCCCAGTAAGGTGGTGTTGTTTTCCCTCTACATCCTTACCCAAAAGAAGGCGGCACCCCTACATCTGGGGAGAATCTGAATGTGTTCTTACCATCTCTGGTGTGCTGCAACTTGTCTCATAAGCATAGGCAATTTTATAGATTTATCCTAAAGGATTTCTTGCTTTGGAGAACAACTCTGACAAATCAGAGCTTTGTGAGTGCTTAATGTGAACAGCATCGCAAACACAAACTTTTATGACGGGAAAGATGAAGCACATTTCAACCTTCTGATTATCCTCTTTAAATAGCAAGCTGTCTGTCTTTAGATAGATCCAACTACTCATTAGAGATGAGCTGGTCTGCAGACATTGCTGCACACAGACAAAAGCTCTGCCTGCTCTGAGTCACACACAGCCTACAATGCCACATTGGCCTCCTCCTTTTAATGCAGGTTGAAATATGCCTGGAATATATCACCCCATAATCAGGATGGGGGGAAGAGTCAGACACTAGCTCTAACAATAAAACACATCACCCTGCAATAATTAAGCTGTATTCATGATATGAGGAAATATTTTGACTGGTGCCTTGATCGCTAAGGTAGACGCTGGTGCTTCTTACCAGTAAACCATTGGATCCATGGACTGTGACACAGCGGGAGAAGGTATGGTGGATGGAGACATCCTTCACATACGTTGGAGGGTTGTAGCCTCCTTTCTCATCCACATCTCCAGCCATATGGAAGTGAATTGGGTAATGTCCCATTGTCTGCTGGCCCATATATTTCAATTCTAGACCTTCAATATGGGTAGCCTTAAAATCAAGACCAATCTGAAGAACAAAGAACATCAGTCAAGAAACATAAAAGACTGTTGAGAGCAAGAAGGAGGGGGAACACAGGGACAGAGAGATTTACTGTGTGGAAGGGAGTGTATGGCTGCAGGGTAAGGGAAAGAGGGTCGTGGTGGCTAAGGGGACAGTAGTTGCTCTGTGATCCCACCGCTGCTGCCATGGCTACCTTTGACTTAATTTTAGAAGGAAAACCATTTGCATTTGGTGTTTTCCATAAGACTCAGTCAGCTGGGCTCAAATCAAACTCTCCGGGCTGAGCAGCACCAGAATCTGGGGAAAACTGGGACAGGGATGTGGACACTGTATCTCTGACGGGCTGAGCACCAGCCCGGCTGGCTGAGCAACGTCTGCAGGGGCGTGAGATGAACTTCAAAGCCAAGGGCCAGGCAGCAGCAGCGGGGTGGATGTGCTGCACTGTGGGGAGAGGCTGTTTGCTCTGCAGCTGACACGTGGGATTTTTTCCTTTCCTGGCTTCCTTGGTATGTGAAGGTGTGACTGGGTGAAGGAAAGTGCAAGGAGAGGGCTCCAGCCTTACCTTGATGTGTCCCCCAAAGGTGTCGAAATCAAAGAAGGAGCATAACTTGCTGCTGTACTCATAGCACTGCCCCTCCATCTCGCCCATCACCACAACGTTGCGGCTCAGCAGCCCCACTTCTGCCCGCATGTCAACGCCATCAACGACTTCCCCAACGTGGAGGTATGCTGCTTTCCCTAAAAGAACAAGATCCAGTTTCAGGGTTACTCTCCCAACGCTGCTGGTTTCCCCTTGTGCTTCCTGTGGTGGAGTTGGCAAACTGTTGGCCGACTCCTCAAAGGAGGGAAGGCTGGGGCACAAGTACCACCCAAGGTCTTGCTGAGATATTTGCAACAGAGGAAGTGGGATTTTTGGTCTTTAGGTTGCTTCATTTAGCCAGGGAGTTAAACCGTAGGTCTGTTAGACAAAACACATTTCCTACCTCGCAAAGGAACTGCAGTCACTCAAGAGCTTTTTACTTTGGATAACAATCAGCTGTGTATGAACATCCAATACAAAGAAAAATGATGATGTAGCTACGGAGGAGTCTAAATCCCCAAAGTCAGCACGGCACTTCCTACAGTGAGACGTGGGGAGCTGCTCAGATCCTACAGCACAGCTCACAGGCGAGCATCGGTCTGATCCTGCTAACGCCGTGGCTGTTAATCTAAGCAAGGAGAGGACTGGGCAGAAAGCCTTGTGGAAATTGTGGCTTGGGACAATTGCATCCAGCTTGTGGGCTGCAAAACCTCCTGCTGCCTGCCCTCCCAAACCTCTCAATTTCAGATCCGCCCGCATGTCTCCAACTTGCTGTCAAGGCTTCCCTCTGCC
Organism: Dromas ardeola; assembly: GCA_013398915.1. Lineage (NCBI taxonomy): Eukaryota > Metazoa > Chordata > Aves > Charadriiformes > Dromadidae > Dromas > Dromas ardeola. The sequence goes on along the minus strand of VYZM01022196.1, from coordinate 686,353 downwards.
CTGGTGTAGTCAGAGTCGATGGGATCTTCCATCTACCTCATGCCACAACTCCTTTTGCCAAGCCAGGTTGCTCATAACCACCTCCACACATGCACCTGGCTCCATGGAGGGGTTAAAAGCACAGAAAGCCTTCCCTGGCCTGACCAGAAAGGGGTGAAGTCCAGGCAGTGCGGATGTCTAGAAAGCAAAATAATCTCTTTGCTGTAATTTCATTCAAACATATTCATACTCCCTCCTTCCTTCCGTGGCTTTCTGCAGAGAATGCAGTTGGGAAAAGGTTCATCTTACTGACTACATTCTGTATTATTCCAGTAAAAATAAGTAATAAACTCTTTAAGTAAACACTGAACTTTAAGGAATGCTACACTTGCATGTATTTAATTTCAATGGAATCGTTCAAACCAGTAATTAGAAACAAATGGCAAGCCTGAAGCCTGGCTATCGCTGCGAGGTGCTTTCCACTTAAGCAGAGGTGCCAAGCTGAGGAGAGGATTCTGAACATTGAAACAGTCTTGTTTTTAACTAAAACACGATGCTTTGACTTTACAACAAAGACAAGCAAACACCATTCACTCCCTCTCTCTCCTGGAGCTGGGAGCAGTGTAGTTCGCTGGTAATGCTGGGATTTGGGAAGGGTGAGTGCTCCGCCTTGCTCCAAGTCTGCTGTGCCCACGCCGCTATATCTGCCCTCTGCCTTGGCACCTCCGCCTTCAAAATAATGTCATCATGTGAAAAAACACCGTTAACTAGAGGAGCAGCAATGGCAGGACAGGAGGATGCTTTTGCCCGGGGCTGTGGTGGGAACACGAGGGTCCTCCGAGCTCCATGCTCAGCCCCAGAAACGAGGGGCTGCGCGGGGCCAGGGGTTTGCACCTTGCCCACCTTTGCAATTGCCGCTCTAGAAAGACACTGGGCTTCCCTGGGTTGCTGCTCTGAAGCCAGTGAGCCTTGTCAGCGTGTGGCCAAAACCAGACCCCATCTGTCCAAAAAGCAGCTTCGCTTCCCTTATTCACATCCATTAAAAAAGCCGCTGCAGTGAGTGTCCTCCACACGAGGATACGCTGTGCTGGACCCTTGAGTGAGTCTGCTAAGCGACACAGCCTCTCATTATGAAACTGTTTTTAAGCTGTTATTTTTCAGTTTCCCCCAGAGCTGACCTTTCCTTGATTTACTGAAATGCAGGAAGGAGTTCAGATAATCATAAGAACATCCTATTTCAAGCCACATCTCCAGGATTTGCAACAGTGAAATTAGATAGGCAGCTTTGTTATTCATGTGCTGAGCTCTAGAATAATAAATGTCATGCTTGCATGTATTTAATTTAATTTAACACCAGTCCAGACATGCAAAATAGTGTAAGCACTGACAGGAATGTTAAATACGGACTAACCGGTTTCTAAATATAACTTCTTGGGTGCATGTTTTTCACTTTGTGCTTTTGCTGACTTGACTTGTTTGGAGATAAAAGGAGAGATGGAAAGCAATTCCCTTCCAACGTAAGAGTGGATTTTGAATAATAGCTCCTTTAACAGAGTTTTGAAAACCAAATGACTCCTTGAGGCAGCCAGAAATTCAAGCTCCCCATGGCAATGGGGCCATGCTCCTGAAGCGGCTCACGGGAGACAAACCCTGGCATGGGAGCCCCCAGGTGTTGTAAATGCCTGCTGGAAACCAGCATCCCAGCACTGGGCACATCCCACGGGGCCAGGAGCACCACGACAGACACGTGGCACTTTGAAGAGAACCACTGGGGCGTGTTTAGTGATGGCCATGAAAAAAAAAACAACAAAAGAGGCAGCTCCGTGGCGAGTTCAGGGAGTTCACACGGGGACGGGAGCTGCAAATTTGAAGTTAGGCTGCTCACAGCCAGCACGTGGAGCCTTCCAGGGAGCAGCCGCCATATCTGAGACCCTGGGCACTGACCATGGGCAAACCCAAGCCAAGGGTTTGCAAACCGGCACTGAAGTGGTTTGATACTAAAAAGGCAATATTGTGCTTTGAATGTGGGAGGAATGCGTCTGCTGCTTCAGCATCAAAGCCCATGCCTGTGATTGCCCAACCGCTAACAAGCCCAGGGGTCACTGATTCACCATCTCCTCCTTTGGGCTCTTTCTTGCTGTATCCCTCATGGATAGATGTTGCCTTGACAGAAAGCCAGGCTTGTGCCATGTTATAATCTCAACCAAACAAAGCCTTGCAGTGACACATATTATGTCTTCCCACAACAGGCCTGTGTGATGGACTAGGAAAAACGCCCTGGGTTTGCTGCTCTATTTGTTATACCAGTGCCTCTAGTTAGCAAAATGTAAATTCATAGGGAACAACTTCTTTAATGTGTGGGCTTGCCTGGTAGAAGTCTCGATTCAGCAAAATATGAGCACATTTCCATGCTTATTACTCAAGACAGTGACTATTAAAGTCATCAGCTGTTGGTAAGGACAAGGTAATTATTAAAAGAAAGTATGCATTAAGATAAACATAGGTGATCCACTAATCAAGAGCACGCTTATGTCAACATAGCAATTCAAAGCAGAGTCTCTCCAAACCGTACAAAGCTCCAGGAAAACCTGCCATACTTGAACCTAGTCATAAAACCTGGGTCTCAGGCCTTATCAGACCTAGGAAGGGTGGAATTTTAAAACTATTTCAGCTGCTACAGACATGGAAAGGTGCTCAGCTCTGGTGAGTTACACAGATGGCTCTAAAAACCCTCCCAGGTACACTCAGGCATTCATAAATGCCTTGGCTTTAAATGACACAAACTGCTAAATCTTCCTTTCAGAAGCAAAACAGGCACTAGAAGGTCTGGGTTTGGTGAAGGTAAAGTGGAGCTCCTGGATTTTATATAATTTTTTTCTCTAAAGAGGCTTTTGTTCTCCTTTGGGGTCTCTAAGGCTAAGACCTTCTCTCTCATGGTTTTTTTAACATTTCCTAAACAAGCATTTTTAAAGAAACATTAAATACAAACTTGTCTGTTGAAACCATGTAATACATTGACAGTGAATCCTTCAGGGCATCTTTAAAATCAGTGCAACTCATTGTAGATGCCAGCCCAGACCTCTGTCAGCTTTAGCATTTTTGCCAAACTTTTGTCATCATTGGTGGTAATGCCCCTATTTCTTATAATTAATAACCAACAAATGTTCACACAGGCATCCTGTCAAATCCTCATTATTCTGAATTATCTTGATGGGCTTTGCTATTGCATCCCTAAGCCGCAAGCCTGTAGTGCAACCCAGCATGGTTTGGGTGAGCTGACCAGCTTCTTGAGTCATGCGGTATAACCTGATGTCTTAACGAACAAATGTTCCTCAAATTCACAACTTTTACATGGAAAATTCAGTTTCCAGTAAAAAGACATAGAGCAGAAAGGATGCAACTTTATAAGGAGTTCAGAGCTAACTAAGCCTTCTTGGGACAGTTTCCTGCTGGGTAACTCATCCTATTATAGCCCTTCATCCCTTTTCTCCTTCAAGATCCTGCACGGTATCCCGCAAAGGTCAATACACACCCTCTGTTGTAGGAATGTGAAGAGCCTTGAGTTCAGGTGGATATTATAAAGTGTATGCTTAAATGCTGTGTTGGATCAAAGCCTCTGTAGCTGTTTGGTTTCAAGGCTGAAATGAGTGGATCTTACTGCTGCAGATAGGTGCGACAGGAAGACTGATGTGGATTGAGGGCAGTGCATTTGCTCACGCTGGCTTTAACTGAGCACTGAGAGGTCTCTGCAAGGTCTATTAGTGTTTTATCCCAATGGCAGTGTGACACTCTTTCCGAAGCCCACCCCTGTCCCACCTCATGCCCTCTTTCTGCAGGAGCTACTCAGCAATCTACCAACATACTTCTGTAAATGCTAGGTTTTCCTCCGCTGACCTTCCAGTTTTCCCTCTCCTTATCCTGACATATAAGTTCTTGCAGCTGGGATGGGAAGATCAGGCAGGTCTGGTGGACAAACAGATCAAATCCTTTCTTAAATCAGGCTCAAACTCAGCCCTTCCGAACCGCTATGTAAAATTGAGTATGTTTCTTTCAACTCTGCTTCTAGGCAATGCCCAAAGGTCGAAGAAAGCGCTCTGAAAGACTGTTAGAAAGGGCCATTTCATGACATTTCCTGCCCAGCCCTCAAGCAGCGGGGCTGCCTTAAAAAAAGAGCTTCTGGCAAGTTCCAGACAAAATGATGCCAACTTCTGAACAGGACCTCCTAAATCTCTAACAGTATCTGAATTCTGATAGTGGAGTAACTTCTCCCACCCTCACAGCACAAGGTAAATGCTGAGACAGGCTGGGAAGTTGTTAGACGACTAAGTATTTACATTTTTAATTCAAAGTTCTCTGCATGAACAAGATCACAGTAACCTCCATATTTCTATAGTATTCACTACCCAATAAGCAGGATTTAAGATATGTGTGCTTGTAATCATGGATTCACCAGTATAATTGGGATAATTGGAGTAATTATGCCAGGCACAAATAGTTTTTTCATACTGTATCAAGAGCATATAGGAGCACAATAGAGCATTTCATCATTTTTGTTCCGTGGTGAAACTTATCAGCATTGGTAGTAACTTCATACAGAGCAACCAAGATGTAGATAAGACTTGTTTCCCAGGGAAACTAGACAAAATACTTGATCTTTCCTACTATCCAGTTCTATCATAACAACACAACCCTTCCTTCCTTCCTTCCTTCCTCCTCCCTCCCTCTGCCCTGTACCGTCATCCCTCCCCAGGCCTTGTGAAGCTGGAAGATCAAACAGTTTTAATCTGTTCCCACAGAGAAAATAATCTAGGCACAAAAATGACAAGCGAAAAAAAGTTAAACAAAGGAGGCGAGCAGAGAAAAAAGTTCCATTTAAGTGAGCGACCATTTGACAGGGAGCAGGACCTGCAGAGCCGAGTCCTCACGCAAACCGCGCTTACTCATGGGAGCAGCAGTTTTGACATTCGTGTAATTACTCCAATAAAGGACTGCACAAGATGAGTACCTGGGTGCCCTCCCTCGCTTTCTACACTGAGATTTGCAGAAGTCCACAGTCAGACAACTAAATCCTACTAAAACCTGATGAGAATTTAGTATTAACTCTCTTAAGCTGTTTTGAAATGGCCGGCCTCTAATCAATCCATTTCTAGCAAGTAAAGCAAGTATGAGTTTTCAGCAGGAAGTATCAAATATAAATAGGCCATGAGCTAACTAATGAGTTTGACTTATTTGGCACAATACGCTAAACCATGTCTATTAAAATATTATTAAACGATGAGAGCATCAATTATAATTAAACATTGGTATGCCAAGTGGCTGCCCCACCAAATTGTCTGTCCACAAAACAGAGGTTTTCTGCCTTTTTTTAAACAAAGAGACTCTTAAGTAGTTCAGACATGACATTTAGGTTTTGTTTAAAGAAAAAGAAAAAAAAAGGAAAGGGAAAAAATAAGGATAAAAAGGGAAATAAACCCTCATGGGTAGGAATGGTTTTATCATTTGTCTTTCAAAGGCCAGACTTTTGGAGTTTTCAGCTGCTAAACTAAAGCTCTTAGGAAAATTAGGCCATTCCACTTACTCCAAGTGACATCCCTCCGAGAAGCTGTATATAGATGCATCTGTGTGGAAGTAATTTTTTTCAGAAGAAGCAAAGCAATCTTGACTGTCTCACATAGGGAAAGGCAGGTAGACCTTTATCACAAATGTCTTCTGCAGGCAATCGAGAACCAAATGCAGCCGCACGAGCGCAGGCTGTGCAGGGGCCGCTCACCTCTGCTGAGGCTGGAGGCCAGCCCACTGCTTGCCACAACGTCTGAGCCGCTGGCACAAATAAAGCCCTGTTTAACGGTAGGGTAATTAATTGATTCCCAACAAGTTTCATCAAAGTCAACGCTTGGATAATGGGAGGTTCATACACGCACACCTGTGCACAGGCAGGTTTCAGTGCGAGCCAAGATCTCGTCATGGTGGCTTTCACCTCCTCCAGGGATGAGCACACCTCAGAACCCACCACCATGGTACTGCCACCCGCCTGGCAGGGCCGGGGGGGCGCCGGCAGAGCTGTGCAGGCTGCAAGCATCATGAAGTGGCGGAGACCTACAGAGCACCCACCCCCTGGCTCATTAGTGCTCCTTATTCTGGCTAATTGCATGTCATGGCACAGGGCAATGGATGAAGTTACACCATGGCTGGGCATAGAGCAGCTCAGGAACTGCCTTCTCCTAGAGACAGGGGAGATCTCAGCCCTGCCTGGGTTTTATTTCATCTAGACTGAACTTAGAATCAGGCAGATTGTTTTATCTTCTAGTGTGAACGTGCTGTTGTTACAAGAAAGTTGGATGTGATTTTTATTACTGGACCAGATTTTGCCTTGATTTATATAATCAGTGAAATCCCATTGACGTCAATGGAGTTGCCTGGATATAAGTAAGGGCAGACTTTGGCCCTGGTGTTCATGTCATTTGTGGTAATAAAAGGAATGTCCTAATTCTCCTAGAGAGTAATTGGAGACCAAGAGCACAATTACTTTAACAAGTGTTTCCACTGCTTCTTTACTTGAAATTCACATGAACTTTTTTGTTGGTTTTAACCCTTTATTCATTTCCTTCAACTAATTTAGCTGCCGTTGTTGTAGAAGATAAATGTAATTACATGAACTTCACAGATCCTTTAGATTATGGGAAGCCTAAGAGAAATATTCCTTTGTCATCTTTATTTTTACTGACAATCTTCCAAGATCATCTTCATGATGTGACTTGTATCACACTAGTCTGGTACAGTTTTTCCAATAGCTCAAAAGTTGCTCAAGAAAAATATTCAACTTGGACATGTGTCTTCTCTGAAATTACTAGTCATTTCAAGTCATAAGTCTATGATACATTCAAACTGTGAATAACATTTTTCTTGGCTTGATGAACATCTCTTTCAGGCCATCCAACAATGAATGGCTAGAGATTTGCGGGGAGGCAGTTGCCAAAGGAAGATACTGGCGAAGTAGCTCATTTCACAGAACTGAGCAAACTCCCTGGTGCATTGGATGTTCCAAGAGCCCACATGGTTTCTCAGAAAGATCTTACTGTAAACGCAGACAAAACCTCTGCCTAGAGCAATTGCCACTGCACAAGCAAAAGGTAACCTAACACGCATGATCTGCCACCAGGCAGATGCTGCCTTTGAAATATGGCCTCAGCTCTTCCATACTTTGATATTGTAAAATAACTTTTGCTTTTTCACAACATAGAAATTAATATTTATTGATCCAGTCACAGAAGAGGCAGTTCATGTGGTATTTCCGCGCTCTGTTTATCATTGTGCCAAAATCTAGTTCTAGAAGGAAAAGACCACTTCACAGTCTCAAGTGGAGATGCAAATCTCCCACCCTGGATTTCACTTTTATGCTCATATCGGTAATAGTCTGTGCTTCATCATGGTTATGCTACTTAATTGGACTTAGTATCTGAAGGCCACTTTACAATCATTAGTCTGCAATCTCTTTTCATCAAAAGCAATTTGTTCTGGTCACCTTCAAGAGAAAAACGCTGTGGCTCTGCAAAGCTGCTCAGACTAACGCGGGCAGCACCCCACCAACTCCATCTCCCCCCGAGCTGTGGCTCAGGACAACCTGCTGGCCATGCTGATGCCAGAAATGTTTGGTTAATACATCACCTCTAAGCAATGCCGTCTAGAGACACAGTAAAAGAGAAACAGTAGCTTCAGTAGTACAAAACACTATTTCTAAAATGCAAGATTACAGTTCTCGTTAAATATAACTTCTTAGGAAGATAGCCAGCTGCACATTACTTCATAGCCTTACAGTCTCATGGCCTGCTCCTGCCCTAGCTCACTCTTCACATCAGCCGTGCTCATCTCCTGCTTTCTAGGAAGTGGTACATTTTCAAATACAGTCATGTAAAACTGGATATTTCAAATACAGTTTCTCTTAAATAAATACATCCATTCAGTAGTGTGCTTGGGGACAAAAAAATGGAGTCAGCTGTGAAAAGGGAAGGCAGAAAGGAACCAGACTCAAGTTAGATGGCTTTCAAGCACAAAAGGCGTATGTTTCCCAAAAGCATCTAAAAACTAGCCATCACATTCAGGCGTCTTCCAAATCTTTGCAATTCTTAATGGAGTTACCTCAATGCAAATGACAGAATTTGGGTACTGCAACACCAGCATGACAAGATGAAGCACCTTACCTGCTACCTTGACCTGGGTGGGTCTGCAGGCTGTGCAGGGCAGTACTTGGAACTCCTCCGCCTGGTACATGGAGTAGTCAGTGCTTGCAACCACCAGCCTGTCTCCGGGTTTCCATGAGCTCACGTCATCCACCAGATTCAGGACCGTGCTGTTCACATTGGTGTCAATGGTTACCGTAAGCTTTGGTTTCACTGAAAAGCCAAAATGGAAAGGTGGAGAATTCAGTTAATCTTATCAGAAAATGCTTGGGTTTTTTATTTTTTTTTTTTNTTTTTTTTTTTTTTGGCCCTGGAACGCCACCAAAAATGATGATTTCCTCATGCAACAAAACATAGTTAACTCTTCCAAACATGTTTTTTACTGGCTTTGGCTTGGAAAGCAAGCAAACAAGAAAGTGTTTTCCTTCAGTTGGAGGCAGGTGGATTTTCCACTTCCCCAGGACTAAATTTAAATGTAGCTCTTAGTGGCTCATTTTCACCACACCCACTTAGCGGCAGCGCTTGTGGGCGCTGGGCACTGTTATTGACAGCAGCCAAGTGGTCTTTAGCGTAATGACTGTTTTTTCCAGCAAAACACCCGTCTTCCACCCTCCTTTTCCCGCCAGCTGAGCGCCAAAGAATCCTAATGACCTGTCTAATGACCAGGTTAGGGACAGCGGTGTTGGAATTAATAACTACAAAACAGAGTATTACTTTCAAAACCTGTTGTCTTCGTACGCTCTGATTGACTAATCCTACCTCATCCCAAAATGCTTTAGCAAAAGACAAGATATTTACAGGAAGGGACTTGCCAAGTATTTGCCATAGCCTTGCTGGGTTTTTGAGCCACCACCCTGTTGCCTCTGTTAGCGCTCAGGAATTTTTCCAGAGATAAATCTTCAGCTGTTTTATCTGTGTTTGTGTCAATAGCCCAGCTGAAGTTTTAGCTTGGGGAATTACTCAAGTTGTTCTTACACTGAACAAGAGCCAGTCATCGGAAGACAGTATTTCTGCTTTTCCCTGGCCCAGCTTTCAAATATGGGGCACGTACCAGATCTGCCGCACAGGAACCGTACTCTGTAGTTCTGGCAGCCCTCGCCCGTCTGGTCCTTGCCGTGGCACAGAAACCTGTAATCGTGGCCACTCTTGTAGAAAACCTCCGTTGTTAAATTAGCTCCATCGAGTGTCATTGCCTGGAATGAGAACAGAAATATAAACAGGTGATACCTTTAGGTGAAGGTATTTCATCAGTGCCATCAGAAGAGGCTTTTGCTTTGTTTTGGGAGCTGCACAGCAGTTGTATAATGAAGTCGGGCGACTGTTATGTGTACTATCCACCCAGCACTCCAGCTGGTGCTCAGACACAGCTATTTTATCCACAAGCTGCACAGATTATTGCTAGGTACATGCGTTTCTCCAGTATCTATATTAAGACCATGTGCTTTTTTGGGAGGAGTATTCAGAGCTTCTCTAACATCTGCTTTGGTGCCCTAGATTTTCTCCTGCAGTTGGTTTGAGGGCAGATGAAAGCACCGAACACAGATGCTTGTACCCAGATGAACTCGTGGTTTCAAGCCTCTTCACTGCACTCATTGCATTGCTTGTGGCTAGGCTATGTCCGAACCTTGCAGAAGAAAGAGGTGGGAGTCTTATTTCTTCTTTGCACGGATCGGTGTGTCTCTAAGAAAAAAACAAAGCTGCTCCAGTACCCATTGCTCCAAAAGGAACATGAAGAGGTGGCCTTTTCTCGCATACAAGTACCAGTCTGTAGAGCTGCCTTGAGAAAAAAGGCTGTATCATACCAAGAAGCAATGGGATATGTAGACTCTCCTGCGTTCCTGCTGGGGCAATGTCACCCCTCAGGGTCATGTTAAATTTCACAGTCCAGCTCTATAGCTTGCAATTCTCTTTCACAAAAATGCGATGCACTGCATCGGGCAATCCAAGTGTCACGTGCATTTTAACAAGGCACCAGGAGATGTGCCAGCTCTCAATGACGGGTCTGCTCCTGATTCTCTCAGTCATGCAGACCTTCCTTATTAATGCAGAGCTTCCTTATTAATGCATACGCCCCGCTGCCATCTATAGGATTAGCACCGTCAGCTGAAGGAATGTGCCTCTGGCTGTGCTGCGCTTCTGTTACTATCATCATATCTTCAATTTTTCTTGTATGTAGCGTAGCTGGAGCAGGCCAGCTGCTATAAATCAGTGTAACTTTATGAAAGCAATGAGCAACACCAGATTACACTACCTGAGGATTTGCCCTAAGATCTGCAGGATAAACTGAAAAATGCTGTCTCGCTTTTATTGTACACGGAAAAAAACAAGTAACTGTCATTTAAGAGAAGAGGAAAAGAGGTTTGTTTCTTGAACAGAAGAATATCTTTCTTGTTTCTCTCTTAATATGCGTGCTAGAAGGGGCTGGATCATAACAAACATCTGACCACTGTTTTGAACTAAGTTGTCATTTCTATTATATGTATATGGAAGCAGAAATGAATGCGGATTTGCTAAGACCTGGCAGAAAATTATAGGGCAGTTTTTTCCTGTCTGTTCAAGAGGAGATTCTTTATAACATCTAGCCCTGGAAACTTTCACTCATACTGTCGGCATTCCCGTTTACTTCAATAGCCGCATTCTTGTGAGTAAGGACAAGTCCATTGGTTCAGAGTACGCAGGAACGTTAGGTTCAGCCTCCCACAAATATGAAGTGTTTATCGTCTTTCGCTAGGCAATGCTTCTGCTGCAGTTGTTTTACCAAGTGGACATATAAAGTATATGGTGAACGTATGCAAAAAAAACCCCTTGGTTTTTGCCTTTTTTTTTTTTTGTGTCCTTAAAGAGGCTTTTGCAGTCTCAGAAAAGCTATATGATTTCTCCTCAGCATGCTGGCCTGACAGCATAATTACAATGTTTAGCCCCAAACATAATTCAAATTTCTTTCCACAGAGAAAAAACAATTAACTCCAAGAAATGGCTGCAAGCTCACCGATATTTTTTCCAATCTGCTACAGCTGGTAGCTTTACCATCTCATTACTTTTTGTGATTAATTTTTTAGGTAGGGTCCATTCCAAGACCATTTAAAAACTTTGAAATTTTCATGTGTTTTTTCCTTTTAATCTTCCATCAGGGAGCCACATATTTCATGATAGCATCTGTGCTGTCCATGATCCCATCTGTACTCCTTTTCATGCCAGAAGTCAGAATTTACTGAAAGGAGCTCAATTCTGTAAGCTTTTGTCCCAGAATGATACAAGAATAGATACCTGATCTTCTCGGTTATGTATTAGAGCGGTAAAATGATGGGTGTCTTCTATTTAGAAACAAAAATTACGGACAAACACAATTATTTTGGGGTTCAGTGTCAGTCCAAAGAGGACTTGCCCCTCTAAAGTGAGTGGTCAGCTAGCTTACCTGGATGTCAATGGGTTGCCTACAGATTTTATCAGGATGAGCAGCTTTGAAGTCAGAAAGCTTCTCCATGTCCTTAGATCTTGCTTTATCGGGCTTCTGAAACCACTCTGTCCATTCTACATCTGGGGAACAAGTGCAAACAAGAAAAGTCATTTGAAAGTCAAGCTTAATGAATGCAGCAAAAATGCATGAAACATAATATGATCTCAGATATCATTCACAAGTTTCTTCACTGATGATCTGATTCCTGCCACTTCCTGCCAGTCTGTCAGCCGCTTTTAATGATGCTGTGAAGTGTGACCAGCCAAGGGAGAGCAGCGTTATTAAAAGCTACATAATTGGAGTATGGGGTATGAGCATTATTAATAGGTATGGATTTTGGATCTGTGTCCTCCTTAGCTGCCTTTTCTGAGCTTCAGATCAAGTTACGACCAGTTACTGTATGTTGTCTGAAACATGGACAGGATGACTGTGCAGTCAAAAGAAGTAAGAGGTTGTGTGTGATCTCTTAGGTCATAGGAGATGGAATTTCATACCCAGTGCAGTAAAGGAAAAAGGATCCCAGTTATTCAGAGAGTCCTGGAGACAATTGGGGAAAGAATCTGTGCATGTTCTTCACTTGGGTTAGCGGCAGCATGAATAGCAGCTAGCAAGTCCACTCTTCCCAAATGGAAAAGTATTGCAATAAAAAGGATGATTCACCCTATTTGTCAACTGTCTACCACCGAGTTAAATGGCACACAGACCTCTTACCTTGAACCCACTCACTAGTCGAAGAGACGTTAAAATGTTCTCCATTCTCAGCTTTGAATAGTTTGAATACTTTGGCCGCAGCTGACCCTTTGTGACCTGTAAAAAGCAAACATCGGTAAAATCACTGAATGCAATCGGTAACAGTCAGAACTGAAAAGGTAATGGTCCACGTGTGTGTGTGCATATTTTGGCTACGCTATCCAGAGTTAGCCCTGCACAGCTTCCAGAAAAATTTACTGATCTTGCAATGAGGCCTCAGACACTTTTATAACTGCTTGGATAAGCAGGAGGAAAAATCTTCAAAAATCAAGAGGATAAAAAAAAAAAGATTTGTAATATATTGCTATTTTTATTTGATGTTGTAGCAATCCACGTTGTTAGCCGCTCTTGAAAATGTCATGAAAAGACACAGCCTCAAAAGTCTTCAGCTTGCAAGAATATGGTTTTGCAGGAGTATTTGAGGTTACCAATGCAAGATCCACTGATTAAATTTTCAGCTGGTGTGAACTGGGTTTGTTCCATAGCTTTGTGTCAAAGAGAGGCAGAGTCCGAGCTCAACAGAGTTACATGGATTTACACTGGTGCAGGATCTCACCTTTTATCTCAGGGATTGGATAACCCAGGTTATACCCCACTCAGCTGCTTCAGCTGCATTAATGGGAGGAAGCACTATATACAGAAAGCATTCCATTAAATACCTCCAACCATCAATTGCTCACAGCTTCGATATAATGCAGTGTCAAGTGAAAACACCGTTGACCAAATTAATCTCAGCCATAACTCCAATAACTTCCAGAGATAAAGTCAAGACAGCATTTTGTGCATGAATTACCTTGATATTCAATGTGGTCTTCAACAGAAGAGGTGGGATTTCCTTTAACAGTAATAAAACTCCATGGGTGCCTGGAAAATGAAAATGAGAAATTATCAAGTTATGCCATGTATGAGGTGCATATTTTTTATAGCACAATGTTCTTGCATTTCTCAGGGGCATCATATTCAAAACAGTCTGATTAATGTGAAAGGCAGCTAAGGCAATTTTAAAAATATCTCAACACTATATTTCTTCAGTTAATATATCAAAAGAGAAGGAAGTTCGAAGACAAGCCCCTGCTTAATACAAGTGTGTTTCTCTTTTAAATGACTGTTTAAAGAGGCTGCGTGTGACAGACCCAAGGGACACTGACAATTCCTTGGGGAGCCTGAAAATCTTTTTCGTGTGTGTGTGTGTGTGTGCGCGCGCATGCATGCACACACACTAAAGAATATGAAAAGAGGCCACTTCTGCTTAAATAAATTTAGCTCATGCTGAAACCTTGTATATCACAATTGTCTTTGGAATGACCCATGAGAATTTCGAATGGACAGACTGGCTGGCAAAGGGCAATAAAAAATACCTAGATAGTCTCTGGATATCTAGTTTCCTCATTTTGAACATTGGATGGGGATAAAGTTTTATGAGCCTGAATTGTCTGTTCAAATCTGATCCTATGTCAGAAGTAAGTTCATTACCGCCTGACGGTTATTGGTTGGGTAGGTTCAATAGCCATCAGCAACACTGGAGAATGACCACATGGATGCGTAAGCAATGGAGACAGAGACTAAAGAGCCTCCCAGCCTTGGAGGTGAACCCAATTAGTTGGGGTCAGGAGCGAGTTTTATCTTCGAAACAGAAGTAGTTCAGGCATATCTGCTCTTAATGACTAACAGAATAACAAATACGCTTTTAGCATTGTAGGGATACTGTCACCCTTACCCTGAATTTAGCAAACAGTCCCACAGATTAAATCATGTCTCTATAGGTATAAATACGCAGGGATTTCAATTGCATCAAGATTCACCCTTGAGTCTTGCAGGTCACCTCACATTTACTGTCTGCTGGTACAAGCGAAGTTATAAACCACTCTGGGACTTCAGAAGAAAACACGGACAGACATTGGCAGACACCCACTAAAACACGCACAAATCGCCACTGGCGTGAGCTGGGCTTTGCCCTGGGCTTTGGGGTCCGCGGGAGCAGGCTCTGGGGAGCAATGGTGCACCCCACGCCATGCCGAGGTCCCAGGCATGCACCGGACACGGCTCCTCAAGGGGAGGCAGTTCCAGCGGCGTGTCCTCGGCCCCAGCACAGGACAGGCTCAGCAGGAGCTGCCAGCACAACCGCCTCAGGAGCCTGCCAGCGAGCCAGATGCTCCTGCTGGAAAACTTGCCTGCGTGCCAACTGCCGAAGGCACTGCCGGGCTGTGATCTCCATCCAGGGGGAGAAGGGGGATGGGGGCAGGAAGGACACGTTATCACTCAGCAGGCAAGATACTTTTTTTTTTTATTGTTGTTATTATTATTATTATTATTATTATTATTATTATTATTTTGGTCATCAAATTTGAAACAAATGACAAAAAAGGTGGTGGGCCCAAAATAATCTGAAAAATAATCTAAAGAATAAGAAGCTAACTAGTTCTGCAACTCAAGGTTTGGCCCGATTTCATATGTTAAAATACTTGTTTCTCCCAGTTATTTTATCACTAAAAATAGTTTTTAAGTCATTCAACCCTAACACATAAGGACACATGCAATCTGTTTGGGCTATATGAAATGAAGGGACCAGTAAATCCAGAGAGAAACCGGTGATATTTGGGTGGGATTCCAAAGAGAACAACTTTGTCATCAAGTGCTGAAAGGCTTTCTTTTAATTTATTAGTAGAAGGGGGAAAAAAAAAAGCTCATGCTTGGAAGAGCAAACTCACTTTTTGAAAGGACTAGAATAGAGGAGGAATGCAAGATTTTCCTTTCATTCCTAATGTTCTGGACTCAGCAAATAGGCAACTGAAAGAGATTCCAGGAGCACAGAAACATTTTTGGGATAAATCAGCATTGCTCATTGGCTCTTCTACGGCAAGGGGGGGTTGCACAACTTTACAATCTGGCTGCACATGGAGCAACTGGAGATAGACAGGAATTTGTCCATATAACCCCCAGCACACCCCAGTGAGAAAACAACCCAGTCTATGGCTGAACAGCCTGACTCAAGTGGCACCTCACAAAATGGGAATTAGAAATTTCCGAAGCCAAATTACTACCTGGGGCTTACACCGTGGTTGTCTCAGTGATGCCATGGTCAGCCCCAGCCACCAGCAGGGAGCTGAGAAGATCTTACAACCAGGATCTGCAGGACAACTACGATTCGCAGGACCCTTGGTGCCAGGCAGGGAGTGGTGAGAGCGTGTACGTGGGCATGCTAGAAAGAAAAATCCATCCACTGTCCTCTGTCAGAGCCTCCCTTTGCCATATGGGTTAAAGTATGTACATATGTGTGTAATTTTCTCATCCCGAACGTTTTTTTTTTAAGATCTTCCAAAAATTTCTGAAAAGCACCTGTCAGGTACATACATCCTTATTCATAGTTATAGATGTGTCTGGAACATAAACCAATGCGTCTAAATCTTGCTACACTGAAGTGAAGTGGAAGTTCAATTTGTGTAAGGAGAAAAGCTTGGATACATCTGACAAAGTTGCCTGTCTTCCACTTTGCCATCTAACTGGCCTTTGTAAATTTGCATCCAGCTACCATCCTGACAATGGTAGTTTTTTTTAAAATTGATGAACTTAAACACTGGGAACACTCCTAAAAATACAATCTTTTGAGCAATGCTCCAAGATGCAGGTATTTTTCCACATAGCACTATGCCGGGGGTAGACGATATTTACCAACTACTACCACATTTTGGTACCCACAACATCCCTATTATTTATATAAGGAAATATTGTGGTATTTCAGATAATGGCATGGCAAGGATTAGCTTTTTGGCTGCAAACAGTAGCAATGTTGAAAGTCACACTTGCATGGGTGAACTTCTATGGTATTTCCATTATAAGCATTTATAGCAAAGAAGCGAGAAGCTAGCATTTAAACACCACAGCAGCCTAAAAACATCAAGTGCAATTTACTTTCATAAACATATGTGAAACCCATCAATTTCTTCTTGTGGCACAATTGGAAGAAAAAAGTATAATGTCCAAAAATCTTTTTCTGTTTCCCTAATTTCAGTCTTTGAAAAGAAACACAGCAGGCTATTGGGTTTTAGTATGGGTTCTGGGTATTTGAGAGCAAGCATTGCACTGATAGAGATAGCCTGGCTTGGGAGACTATTTCTGCAGCCTTTGTTGATTCGTTGAAATGCATTATCTGATGCACGGGAGTCCCTGTAATATTTGACACAACCTCTTCATCAACCGCCCCAAATCTTACTCCATCTGCACGTGCCCAGCTGACACTTGTCTGTTCCCACAGACTTTCTGTATTGAATCACTTCTCCCTACAAGGCAGATTTTTTTTTCATGATCCGCAGTCACCCTCTTAGTGCCTCTTAAAAAAAAAAAAAAAAAAAAGCCTACATAAATTTAGATAAACACAAAAAAATATAATGGCTATGGTCGGGTAAATAGCAAATATTCTCAACAGTGTGTGTGCCAAAATAGACACTGTATTGGCCACAGAATTATTTACAATCCACAGCATAAATTCATGCACGCTAGATTTCTGTGCTGCATGTGTCCCCAGATATGTATTGGACAAGCTGAAGAATATGTTGTATGCATGTCTATATTTATTTAGTCGGGGTGGCATGGCTATTATTCTGCCCTCCTTAACGTTCAGCCCGTACAATACACTGTGTGTATGTAGAAATGCTTCTTAAATCTTTGGGGGATGGCTTGAAAATAAATTGGAATAAGTGACTTGTGGGAACAATATCTTGGAAAAACATCTTTTTTAATGTGAATCATATGCTATTCCTCAATCTGCTAGTAAAAATACCCAATATAGACATCGAGTGCATCTTAAACTATCTAATTAACTGCTAAAACTTCACATTGAGAAGTTTCCCTCTTTTTTTTTTTTTTTTTTCCCCCCCCCCCCCCCATGTGAAAGAACTTTGTGCCTTTGAGAGAGTGGAATTATTTGGACATCTCAGGAACATAATAAAGGCTCTGTGCTGGGAGAACTGGCAGGACTGGCACATACCTAAACCCAAGGTGGAGGAAATGCTTGCTGCCCAGTTTGGTCATTGCTTTCCTGGCCGAGTCGTCCAAGTTTCTAGATCCTTCATCGTTCACTGCAACCGACAGAATCATGCCATTCGCAACTCTGCCCAAATACTGGGCAAGACGTATGCTTTCCTCTTTTGCTCTGTAGGTATCAAACCTAAGGTGATAAAACCACCAGAAAACATTTACTTCAGTGAGCATTGCAGCTTTATGTTCTGAAAAGCAAGTGCTATAAAGAAATCAGTCTTTTGTATTGTTTACAGTAATGATATTATCCCGTTGCAAAAGCACTTGTCTAACAGGGTATGTTAGGGGTTTCTGTTAAGCCACATTGATTAAACTCTAGTTGACAGAATAGCAAGGTAGTAACACTACTCAGTCTTTGGTTTTGAAGGTTACTGATCTAGAAAGAATTGTATATTTATGCAATAACACACATTTGAACAAGATGCTAAAACGCGTGATTCTGAGCTTGCTGCGATACTGTCCCCAACCTGTTCCCAAAGATCCTCCCATCTAGACAGCCGAAAAGTCACTCACCGATCTGAATGGACAACTGCCCCTGTCTTTGGGTCAATAACATGGACAATGACACCCCGA
The DNA here is from genome assembly GCA_013398915.1 of Dromas ardeola. Taxonomy (NCBI): domain Eukaryota; kingdom Metazoa; phylum Chordata; class Aves; order Charadriiformes; family Dromadidae; genus Dromas; species Dromas ardeola. The sequence goes on along the minus strand of VYZM01022196.1, from coordinate 668,383 downwards.
TGGCCCCAGCTCCTTTCAAAGTAGTATCCACCTTCTTCCATGCCACCAGGATGAAGAGTTTTGTTTAAGAAAGTCCAGGACAGCTTTTTCTTTCCGTGGATCTCGAGAGTGCCACCCTTACTTACTCCTAGATACTTCTGCCCAAAGTAGGGATTTGGCTGGCTGCCATCATCCGCTCTGCAGCAGGAAGAGGAAAGGAACAAGTTTTGGGTTTGTATCTGACAGTCAAGGAGCCTCTCCCCTTGTTCTGCTATGGCCCAAGGAGAGAAGCGTCATGATTTGCAATGTATTTCTTTCAACTACTCCAAGAATCAGCAACTGCTCACGTTGTACAGAAAACAAACTATTTTAAATAATAGTAGCAACTCCTGAAGACCATCAGCAATCTGGAACTCAGGTTATATATGTTATATTCATTATACCCAGGCCAGAAGAGACCTGAAGTCCAGGCTGAATGTGTTTGTGTTTTTGAATTCTGGAGGAAGTTAGGACCCTAGCCAGGAGCTAGGAGGTCGAGTGGTTGTTAAATATGAGTTTAACATCCTTGAAAATCTAAGAGATCCTGTAGCAATCTGCAAGACATACACGCATTATCCTTTGGCTCACCATTTTCATGCAGAAAGAAAGGATGTTTAGGGACAATTTTCAGAATAAAATAACTCTTTGGGCTTTAAGCCTGTTCTGGAAAATCAGTTTGAGCGGTGGCAAGGTGCATGCTGATTTTCTGGCATGCCCGAATACCCCAATGTTCATCTCCCAGTAGTATTTGAAACCAGAACCAAAACTGCATCAATTTTTTACAGGGTATTTAAGTTGTTTAAGAAGCTACTGAACTTTCCACAGAGCACTGATGGTAAGTATATCTGAGAAAATATAATTTTAAGGAACATTTCATTCTCTGGTGTGGAAGAGAGATCCTAGAAAGTTCTAAGATAATGTCTTATCACGCATACGTACCGCCCATATAAGATGATAACCACATTGCTTTGGTAAGGGCACATCTCACTGCCGATATGTAACTCTCCGTCATTTTCAATGAGTATATGTCTAGTACGCAAAATGATAGGCTGCACATCGTCTTTAATGACCAGTTTTCCTAAGTAAAAAAGGTTATGACATTTGCTTTAACACACAACAGCTCATCAGAGGTTGCGATACCATTGTGCTAAACCCAGTGCTGGGCTCTCATTCCGATTTTTGAAATCTGCCTATCCTCCCAAAACAGCTCTCAATACAAATCCTAAAGACATTACATGTTTTTTATTCAGTCCAATTCTTGAAGAATGCAATTAAGATTTGTGGGAGAGAGGACTCATTCAAAACTGAGACTGAAATTCAGAGTTAAGATGAATAAAGGCTATTCATGCCAGCAGTCACCAGCAACACTATGACTCTGTCCTCAGAGACAGAGAGACACGTATGTATCTGCCCTGTCCTGAGACCCCGAGAACACAACTATTGCAGTATGATGTTATCGGGACAGCAATTTAGTAAAAAAATGTTTTTGAAGCAAATCAGAGAAGTAGAACTAATGAGTATACTGAGGTACTTTTGTAAATTCTCCAGAAGGGACAGCGAATAGGTTGATTATAACGGCTAAAGGACTGATAGCATCTCAGCTACCACCCACCCTCGCATCAAATCAGAGCTGGGTTTGTCCAGCAGCCACCCCATTCTCAGCAAGAAGCAGGAGGCTCTCCCAGCCTGAGACAGGGTGATTTAAATAGCCACAGTGGAAAGCACACTTCAGCCAGCCTTGCCACCAGCAGATTTTACCTCCGTCGGTGATGTGGATGGAGTGAACAGTCGCAGAAGAAGAGAGAAGGAGCTTCCTGCCATTACGGATTTCAACGCGGTTTTCTTCATTGTGACCCGGGTTCCAGATTTCTAGCTCAGGATCCTTATCAGGACATGTCACAGCTGCTTCTGCTGGGTAGAGATGGAGAGTGAAGGCAATTACAGTTTGTTTGGTGCAAAGACAGAAAGCTCCGTATCTGGGCATCTTTACAGTGTCATTCTTGGTACCCCCCTTTGCTGACTCCCTGGGACACAGCAATATCTCTGTGCAGCAGAGTACGTGTGGGTCACGAACAAAAGAAAACAAACAACAGCTTAAGCTGTATGGTTTTCTGGAAGCATGGAAAAACCCGCTACCCAGTGCAAAGGAGGCTCGCGAGGGAGGCAGTTTCCAAAAAATGACCAAGAATAGTCCGTAACTGAGCCCTTCCTGCAGCAACATTCATCTCTGTTCATACCATCCAGACACAAAGCCTTTCACAAGCCCAGGGAAGATGCTGATGAAAGGATAAAGCAATGACTATCTTTAAAAATGCCCCCAAAATACTGTCAAGGTTTGGAAAGCTTTGTTTAATATAAAGTTGTTAAAATATGTTTGCACAATGAGTTTTCAATGGAGATGGAAAGTAAAAGTGCTCCAACTAACATGAAAACACCATGCACCAAGGAATTGCCAGTCCACCCAGTAACAGAGAGCAACAGGAAACTCACAAGAGAAAGGCTCTGGGTTTGTGAGCTTTTCCAGGCAGAAGCAATAAGGATTCATTCACTTTGGGTTCACACATCACCAGTCTCCACACACAAATTTGATTACAGACTGCCATGACGTGTTAGTCTAACCGGCTCTCATACCAAATCCAAAAGCCTCATGTTATAAGTATTTACTTAAGATAAAATATTTCCCTGATACAATCTGACTCGCTATGTGAGCCTCACATCTTACTCTAATCAACAGAACTGCCAGTGCGAGACTCCCATGTGTGATGCATGTTTTCTGAGGGTAAAAACCTTTCTAATCCTAGGAAGCTGAGGTCAGTGGAAGCTTGAACAATGAGCCCTTTGCCATCAGAAAGGCTTGGGAGTTCTCACCAGCTCTCCAATTTGTATCCTTTAAAACAAAAACACCACAAGAAAACTACGGGATCCATAAATCAATGATAATAGGCAGGGGATAAACACCTTGACTTCAGCAGGGTTATGTCTTCATCTCTGGAGACATTCAAAACCCGCCTGGACGCGTTCCTGTGCAACCTGCTCTAAGGTGACCCTGCTCTGGCAGGGGGGTTGGACTAGATGATCTCCAGACGTCCCTTCCAACCCTATGATTCTATGATTCTGTGTCTCTGGCACTTATTATAGTAAAGTTGGGTGGGTTTTGCCCCAGAGATACTAATGCATTCAGTTAATGGAAAGACCAACGATATGAATGCATGCAAGGAAACGTGTCCCGGTGCGGCTGACAGCGAGCTGTTGTGTGCTGCCACTGTGAAACTTGAGGGACATCTACAATTCCACAGCAACAGATACAAAACATGTCCATGTGCATTCAGTTGCCTCTCAGATACCTCCACCAGTTTTGTGTCTTAAGAAAACAATAGAATTGGTCCAGCCACTGCCTTAACATCTCCAGAGACCCATTGAATACCAGCTAGTCAAGGTAAGCAAGGGACATTTCATGTTGGGCAACACAGGCCTTGGCTCTCTGCAAACTTTTTCCATATACACAAAGTGATCAAATCAGACAGGGCTAATAATCTACCAGGTAGAAAGGTAAATACTGATAAACATCCAGGACCTGATTTTGATACCACTTGTGCCTGCTGGAAACTGGAAGTATATCAGTTATGTCAGAGGCACCTTTTCTGATATACAGTAATTGAAGAAAATAAGGAGTTTCTGGGTTCCTACCAGAAGACACAGAGAATTAATAAGCATTGGAAAAGATAAATATTTCAGGCAGAAAATGGGACTTGCATTGTAAATAGATGTTCCAATATAACTGTAATACACACTGGCAACAAATAAAAAAAAAAAAAGAGCTGTTATTCCCGTAGGAATAAGGATAATAGAAAAATTTGCTCATAATGAGAAGCTAAGTAAAACCAAAAGAATCAATTCAAATGTAGAGTTATAATTTATCAACTAGATGAAGTGGACAAGATAAAAGCTTGTTCATTTTTCCATTTACTTGGCTGTGCTAGTGTCCAAAAGAGCTTCCTGCAGTCTCAAAGGATGACTTGTGCCCCCAGAATTCATTATTTAGAAACAGAGAGGTAGACCATGAAGCCTAAGGGGAAATCAAGAGGAATTTACGCTGATGATTGGGATGACAATCAGCAAAAGCCAACGCAATCCAGAACAAAGGACCCAAATTCCCAGTTTCATTAACCAATTTGTAGCAGGGAGCAGGAGCCGTGCACAGCACCCGCGTCCGCTGCGCCAAGGACACCGGAGGGCTGAGCATCTTCCGCCAGCTGGTCCAGCTACCTTGCCAGTTTGGACTATTTCTCTTATTGTCATTTTTTAACTAAGAGTGCAACTTCTACCCAGCACAAGGAATTAACTGAATGTTTTGATTCTTGACCGAAAGGGCCTGAGCACGGCAATGAAAGGTTGCTGCAGCATTTGGGGCAAGATATACGGTCGCTTTGTTTTAAACAAATACGAACCCTCAAATTAGCTCTATTTAGAACATGTATATCCAGCTTCCCTTTTCCACTTTCCCTAACCACTTAGGGAAAGGGTTGCTTGACAGAGACAAAACCCAAGGGGCAGGGATGTCCCACCCCAGAGCTTTTTGCTCTCCACATCTGGGCTTGGGCAATGCAACAGAAGGCTCGACTTCGCCTCCCACAGCCACAGCTATGAGGACCTGAGGTTTCTTTTGTTATTTCTTTGTGGCAGTTTGTTGGATCTGGGTTTGTTTTAAGAACACGTGGCAGAGTCTGAAGGATTCCTGAGGGTACTTTCACCTGCTCAGAAATTTCAGCCTTTGCCTCTCCAGCTGCCCTCAATCGGGATATCGGCACACCAGGAAATTGCTTTTCTCCTGAGTTTTTGCACTCTGTCCTTGATTCTTCTTATACGAACAAGAGCGAAAAGCTGCTCAATCTAAACCAGTAATGTCTTTATTTAAAAATAGCATTACAAACAATGCCCTTTTTCCCCATGGCAGGAAAACTTACCTGTGTTTACAGAAGAGATTACAAACAGAAGAAAAATGAAGTTTTCGGCTAGATACTTTGAGGTAGGTAGAGCCATTCTTCAGGATTTTTAATTCTCTGGATGGATACCTATGAAGAAAGAATACCAAGCAAATGTCAATTTATTTTATTTTTTTTTCCCAGCTCACGCAAAAACCATTCACTGCACAAAAAAAATGTTATATCCAGCTTTATGGCAGCCCACATGCACTCCCGTTCAGCTCCATGGCTGAGAACACCTTCACGCTGCTTCGGGACCAACCAGAACGGAGCAAGAAACCAAGGGCAGCTCCTCACCCCTTGTTTGGTTTAGGATAAACCCACTTGGGAATCCAAATAGACACTCAGAAAGCAACCACCAGATGTAACCAAAAACGTCTTAGGAATGCAGTATAAACACATCCAGTGTCAAGACTCTCTAGGGCTGAATATTCATATGTGCAAAAAAGTAATGAAACACAACAGAGAAGGCGTTTGCAGAGTGACAAATTTTCATGAAGTAACCTTTCAATGGCACCTCTCTCTCCCCGTACTACCCACACATTTTCAGCAATGGTGTTTTCTGCACCCCCCAGATAAACCGTACTCACACTTCCAGCCTGAAGCTCGCAGTTTCTTAGATTTCAGATCCAAGAAAACATTGTCTATTTAACGCGCCAGCCCAGAATTTTCTTGCAAAACCAAAAGCTGCTTTTGAAACCAGTCTACCTAAGGTTGTTTTCATTTCCTCCGTAGCCAACCCCCTTCAAAAAAACAAACAAGCAGTGTCACGAAAGTCAAAGTTCGAATTAATGCGATTCTCTCTCCAGTGATTGATTCTACAGCTCTGCCCCATGCTCGTGAGCGTTTATTGACACGCATATTCACACTGGGGCAAGGAGACCCACTTCGGTAGGTGTCAATGCTCTATATTCATGAGGCACTGTTTAAAATTCACATGTAGTCCTTGGAGCCGTTGGGTTTTATCATGTAAGCCAGTACCTGAGGAATACCGAAGAAATTTATTTGTAGCTGTCATGTCACATCACGATGAAACAGAATAAAGGTACGCATCGCACAGCTTAGACGCAAAAAAACCCCAAAACAAACAATTGAAAAAAACTCCAAGGTGCCCCAATTTCTTTAGGGCAAAAACCACATGTTATTTTTTATGTCACTTGTTAATATAAACCAAACAAAAAACACAAGAAAAAGATATGCAAGAAGCCAGGATGTAGTCTGGAGCAAATTTAACAGTGTATATATGCAAAACACACATCTGTGCTGTTCATAAAGGTGATAGAGTTCAAAGTGCAACGATATGTTCAAACCACATGTAATCCAGTGATTGTATTAAAAATAGCATTAGAACCAGACTTGCCAGGAAATATTCCAGCAGGGAAATGTTTGCTTGTTTTGGTATAGTGTATTTGACAGCCGTGAGCTCTGGAAACAGCATAGACTCGGGGCTCGGTACAGTCTATCAGGTGCTGAAATGCTGTTACAGAACAGCAGAAAAGAGGAATGCACTTAGTAATGCTATAACTGTGAATGCTATACATTATCAGAGAGCAATAAGGTCGCCATGGAATTTGTGCCAGAACCAGGCTGCACATGCCTGACATTTTAACGGCATTAACCATCAACATTTGATAAGCCAGGGCTCTTTTAAATGAACATTATTCGAGGTACGCCCAAAGTGCAGCAGTCACCATTAAAATGTCGAGATTTATTAGCGATTATTACACCGCCTGATCTGCAAACCCCATCACTAGGTTCTGCTTTAAGGATAGAGGAAAAACTGAACGAGTGGTAATGCCCCAGGATGGTCACTACAGATAAACAGTGGTTCTGATAGCGTGGACACAGCTGTGTGCGAGTGTCGCATAAAGCCAGGTTCCAACTGGTAAGGTATTGGTCATAAAATACAATCAGATGACATAAGAGTTCACAGAAGTAACAAGAGGAGACTGAATTTTTGACAGCGATGGCATGCATTTGCTCTCCTGTTGCTTCATAGGTAGCAAAGAAATTTCTTTGCTCTGGCCCATTAAAACCTCAGAGGAGCATCTCTGCTCCACCCCGCTCATGACCTTGTTTCTGACAGTAACCTGCAGCAAACTGGGGGGGAAATTAGTGTAAGAAATTTCACAGTCTTTGCTTTCAAGCCAAGAACTGCACAGTACTTACCGTTGGGTTGTGCAAAATGGCTTCTGCTATTATATCCCCGGTTGCTCACCAGGGACTGCGTCCCTGATTACATCCATCTTCATCAGCAGAGATCAAAACAAGCAATCAGACACTGGAAAGTCAGGTCATTTTTGGAGGCGTCAGCTGTGTGCCAGGCTCCAATGTTTTTGTAGTGTCTGATCTGCCCCAGTCCAAAGAATATCCTGCTTATTTTGTGGCTGAGGTAGGGTGTTTGATTCGGCTCGCGACGAGCCCGAGTTCATTGCGGTGTTAGCGTTAACTGGCACTCGGCTTGGAAAGGCTGAGAGCCGAGAGGGCCAAGAGGATCCGACTCCTCTGATTCAGCTCTGACTAACACACTGCCGGAAAAAACGCTGCTCCGAGGATAATCTCAGGAATTTTCCTTCAAAGGCTCTCAATTAAGCATCTTTCCCAAATATTAGACACAAACAGTGACATGTTTGGTTTTACTGATAAGAGGAGGAAGAGACGGCGACTCTTTTCATGACTGTGTCCTGCTGGAGAGGACTCGGGAGCAGTTCTCTCCTGCCAGCCAGCCGTGTCATTAGCTCAGGGCTCAGCCGCGTGGGGATACAGCAACACACCACATCTCACTTGAACCGGCGCCACGTGGCTGAGTTCAGCTCTGATGTAACCAGCAATGTCAACATGTCTCCCTGCAGATTCAGGCACTCGGAGACCGTAAGGGCCGTACGAGTGTCCTCCTAAGTCTATCATCTCCAACGTTTCTCAAATACCATCTGTGACTCCTCTCTTGGGTGAGAAAGGCTTTTTCATCTAGCCATTAAAAGCTGCCTGGCAATAGCAAGTGGGACTCATATCCCTGGATCTGGCAAGGCAGACTTTCTGAAATGATTCCCAGCTGCTGGATCTTTCCAAAAAGTGAACAATAGCAGCAGACAATGCTAAAAGTAGATGCAGGAAACCATCAGTCCTCAGCTGGCTGCTACCGCAGGTGTCGGCGGGGATACTGTACTCGAAAGCTCACTGCATGGACAGGAATCCCCATCCACCGCCCTCCCTGCAGTTTTAACACTGGTGGCAACACAGGGCAGACAATCCTGAGAGCAAAATGGCAAAGAAATGCTCTGAGGACACTGGATCGTCATAGGCATCGCAGTGGGGTCACACGGACACCCCAAATCCCGGGGGGAAGAGCAGAGCTCTCCAGAGTGGCACAGCCTAGCGGTCACACCAGCCTCCAACCTTGACTCGCCACCTTGCAGGACTCTGGGCCAACCACCCAAGCCCAGCACCAAAATTTAAAAAAAAATAACTCCTGATATTGGGTATCGTGAAATGCTTTTTACGACCGGCTTGAGACTCTTTGGAGGATGTACCTTCAGCATCTGCTGAAGGTGAGGCTCCTTTCTGGTGTGTCAAGCCGGGCATAACAGGAGCATTGACCATCCATTACAAACATGGCAAGGACGGGAGAAAAACAGCCGCTACCTGATCTCCCCTGAAAAAGATGTAAAAGAGCAGCAAGAAACCTGACAGCTACTCCTGCTGCTACCGCCCAGCAAGAGAGCCCACAGACCTGCACGGGGACAAAGCGGGGATCTGGAGCCATCCCCAGAGAAGAGCAGGAAAAGCTCACATGGAAAAAGCAGCTTTTAACCTGGCGGAGAGTGAACTCCCAGCAGACACGAATTTGCACTTGAGAGGGCCTGTGAGTAAAATCTGTGCTCCCAGGGACACTCTCTGCAAGGCGGGATGCTCCAGGAGACCTCGCTGGGTCAGTGCTGGGGCCCAAAACGGTTTGGTCGGTGCCCAAACCCGGACCGTCCCGCTGCCACTGCTGATGCTGAGGTTTTACTGGCTTGATGATGGGTCTGGAACCTTGCTGCATGTTTCTTCATTCATATGCAAAGAAGCCGCCAACATCGATTTGGAAGCTGATTCCTGAGAGAGGGAGGAGCTGTTTAATTAGCGCCTCTGCTACCTTCGTGCTGACGTGGCATGGCACCGACTGTCCTCTCGCCCCGCTCGGGGAATTTTACATTTTAGCCCCAGCTGGGAAGATGGATTTGAGGAGCACATTTGCCTCTCTGACCTGAGGACATGCCAGCTCTTGCTGCAGCGACATTCCTGTGCAGGGGGGAGCCTTCGCACACCCAGCCACAAGCACAGCTAAAGCCTTCAGATGGCCTTACAAATAAACAAATGCATTTCTAGGGATGGCTAATGAAAAAGCTTTCCCCATCCCGGTGCATGACAGCAGTGGCCTCTGCTCTTCAGCTTGATCTTGTGCTTGCCACCCAGCTGCTAGCTGCTCTTTTTTACTGCCAAGTAGAGGAGGATTAAACTCAGTTACAGACTTTACTTCTCAAGGAAGTCAATACTGGATTCAACAGCAGCATTCTGACTTTCTTCCCAACAAACTTTGGTTTCTTATAAATTCATCTAATATCTTTCCCTACAAGGAAGAATGTTCTGCTCAGGTATTCCGTATATAAACATCACTGCAAGTTCCTTGATTCCCGATGTTCATAAAAACAGATTCTGAATGAGGGGCAGGAGTTAGAGGAAATTTTGACAATTAATAAATTAAGGGAAACTAAGATGTTTGCAAATTTGTTGTAATATTAGCAAAGTATTTTGAGACAGAAATAAAAGGGAAAAAAAGAGTCATTGTAAAGCTATGCTTTTTTTTTCGATTTAACTTCTTTTTTTTTTTTTTTTTTGCAGAGGCTTACAAACCTTGAAAAGGAAAGGAAGCAATTTTTGGCTCAGCTAAAACAAAATCATTTGCACATCACTCCACCCATCCGAGGCTGCCTGGCTCCGAGTTTCACATGCTTTTGAAGTGCTCAGCATTTCACTGAATTAAACTCTCATCCACCGCATGAAGTTTTCAAAGCATCAAAGTGGTGGGAAGCTGAGCCCCATTTTCGGAGGCTGAGGGTGCACTGATTGTGCTGTGCCTGCTGACAGCAACTCAGGGTATAGCCAAGCTAATGCTTCCAGGGAGTGCCAGAGCTACTGTGTTCCTACTGCGAAAACGCGCTGGGGATAACCAGGACGGCCGTGTGTCCTGACTGCTTTAGATGTACGGAACGTGCCTGGATGAGCTACAGGTCCATGTAGACACACACAGTCCGTGTGGCCTCCAGCCTGCAGGTGGAGATCCTCCCGCTCAGGAAATTCCCTGGGGAGGAATACAACAGCTTCCCACCAACACAACGCCCACGCGACACTTACCCCCCCGCAGCTTCACACACACAGGCCTGCGGTGCATGCCAGGTTAGTGGTAGCCTTTGAAAACATCGTCTTGAATGTCCCCAAGGGTCCGTGGAGGAGCTGTACCCTCTGCAGAGTGTCCTGGTTTTGAAGACTTTTTTCCCTCCCAAGGTAAGGAAAGTGTGTGCAGTGGCTGAAGAGGATCACAGCATCCTCAATCATCTCCAAACTGCTGCTTTTAACTACCCAAATAGCTGCATCAGGATGTAAATATTTTTCTTTTTGCTTTTGTGGTACTTTACTGTTTGCATCTGGCTCGCCCACGGCTCCATGCCTTCCTCTCCAGGACATTTGCCATTTGCTCTCCTTCTGGGGCGGGAGGAGAAATAGATTTTTCACAGGCTTAGGCACATTCCTCTCCTTCCTTCGCTAGGCTCTTCCTTTGCCAGTTGTTTAGTCTCACCCTGGGGTTAGAGCTCTGCAAAGTTTTATTGGGATCCAGGGTCTGGACCTGTCACAGATTATCAAATAAATCTCCAAGAAGCTAAAAGTTTGCTCTGCAAGTGCTTGTTCCTATGTTGGGCTTACGCTCAAAAGCCAAAAACATCTTGCTTTTCTTGCCCTGCACAGCCTCAGAAATCATAACAATTAGGTATTAATAGGAGTTCAAAAGGACTTCAGGGAGCTCCTGGGAGGGTCAGTCCCAGCCGCTCAGGCTCTCATACCACTTCTCATCTCCACCGAGGACATCAGTCGCCATCATTCCCCACGGGGGCCAGCTCAGGCCCATGATGTCCTGTGCATCACTCTCTATCCTACCTTTGCTGAGAAGCATCAGTGATTTCTTCACACTTTCCAGCCATCCAGGACCTCTCCCCTGGCCAAACCTGACTCGCACCTCTCCTACCTGGTGTGGGGATGGAGCCACGGTCTCCTCCTCTGCCTGTAAATCTTTCAGGTGTCCTCTCACCCCACATCCAAGGACCACTGGGTGGTATCTGTCTGATGGAGGCAAGTGTCCCAGCCAAGGAGCTCAGTCCCCGCTCAGAGGCACGATATCAGCTGGCCGGTGCGCGGATGCCAGAGCGACTAACTCACCAGGGAGCAAAAGTCTGGCCAAAAAACCACTAACCTTTCCCTGTAGCAACTTGTTTGGCTATTTCTGAGAATTTCAAAGAAACGACGGGACATTAGTAACAAAGCCTTCACCTACCTGTTTAAGTAATCTGTGTGACAAAAGCATGGATAGCCTGAAATCGCCTTTCCCTTCCCTGCTGTCACAAAGTCACATTGTGTTCAAACCAAAATGAGTCTGTGGTCATTTCAGGGTAACTTCATACTTAAACTGCAGTCAGTGAGGTCAGCAGCTGTTTCTCAGTTTGCATACGAAGCTCTATTTCTGTCTTTACTTCAAAAAGCAGCAGCATAAACAAAAAAAAAAATCAAAGAGAATTATCCACTAATACTGGCAGTATTTCAGTCCTCAATGAGAGCAGAAAGTCAATGTAAGCATTATCTGAAAGAAACGCAAGACTTTACCCTAGGCAGCACATACTTTGTCCTGGGTTTTATTCCTGTAGGTCTTTAATTAAACGTTCACATCAGTTGGACAAACACCATTTCACCAGTCATTAGATACGGACAGAAACACAATTACAACTCCTTGTTGCACCCTATATATTCAGTTTGATTAGAAGATATTATCATAAGATCACTGCATGCTTACCAAGCAGATGTTACTGAGTTCACTAAGATGCCACTGCAGATGGAGACGTAGGGTTTTTTAAAAGCAGACATGAATGGAGGGAAAACAGCACTGAAGGGAGAGTTCCTACCTCTGCTGAAGTTCATCTGTTTCCCTGGGTGCTGCTAAAGTTTCCACGCCAAATTTCATTTCCAGCCCCTGTGATACCAGAGAGCAAGTTTTTGCCTTTGAGACTTACCTTTTGATACCAAATCGTGGATATTTTGAAACACTTTTCCTTGGGAAGGGCAGCCCACAGGCTTTTCCCATCCTGCCCTGTGAGGCACTGCTTGAAAAATAAAGCTCTATCACAGTGGGTAAGATGAGAATATATTTATTAGTTATCAAATCTACAAGTGAACACCATCGGTTTGGTACAATCCCATAGAAAGAAGAGCAGGTTTGGGTGACAGTGGCAGGCTTTGCCTGGCTGGTGTTACCCCATGGATGCTAATCCCGGGGCGCCACGGGCTCTGCAGAGATGTGCTCCCAGTGGTTCTGAGAAAAAGCGAATTTTAGCGACTCATCGGCATCAGCTGGACATTGATATTCTTTCAGCTTCAAGGGAACATAATGCTGTAGAGAAGCGGCTTTCTGATAACCAGCATGATTAAGGACTTTAATCCAGGAGGGTCTGGCTTGTCCTTTATAGCCAAGCATGGCAAAACTCCCTGGAAAAGACACAAAGAGAGTGATCCTCTGGATGGGTCAGTTCACTTATTAGCAGCACAGCGTGGACTCTCTCCACACAGCACAGAAACTTCTTAGCCCTGCTTTTTTTTCCTTGGATTAAAATAACAGAACATTTAGGAGAGAAAAAGAGTGATGAAAGGGGGAAAGAGCCTCGCTGTAACCTCACTGCATCACAGATCCGTGGGTATTTCAATAAGCTAAGATAGGTTCCCAGATGTCAGTTAGCAGGAATATTGGTTTACTCTTTATTTCTAAATAAGATTGGTACTTTTTCATATTTGACTACATCAAAATGGTTAGGCACTTTGAATCCTTCTTTTATTAGTTTACATCAGTTTCTTCCTGTTATGCTAAACCATTCCCCATGTCAACTCTGCTCTGGTCCTCTGCTGTCACAAAGTACAAAGGCATTATGTATTCTTCCATTTTAATAATAATGTCTTGTGTTTATATTATGCTTTTCATTGCAAAGACTCCCAAGGCTATTTGCAGCTGGCTAGATTGAGACTATTCCTGTAAACACTTCTCATGTAAATAAGGTTTTGCAAAACCAGGCAACAAGACCCTAAACTTTCATCCCGCTGGGGTCAAGGGGATCGGGGTGGGGGGTTTTTTTTGCATTATCCCTGGCAGAAGCAATACACACTTGGGAGAAATGCCTCAGTCCTGCATGCGATGACTTTTGGAGCTGTGAAGTCAAACAGTGCGCATACCTGAATCAGCGGGAGAAAGGCTCGTGAAGCAGAACGCAATTACCCAGGCTGGAAATCAGGGCAGACACGTGGGTGAACACCCTTTGCCCTCAGGAAAAGCAAAACAGGGGCGGCCCGTGATCGGCCAGCAGCAGCTTAGTCCCGCTGCCGGACACCAGCATCCCACTGCGGTGGCAGGGCAAGGAGACGGCCACCAACCAGCGTGTCCCCGGGGCTCGCTGCTTTTTGTGCCCCGGGGAGCAGTCGAGGCTGGAGGCTGAACCGAGCTCCCAAAACGACCTGGAAGTGCTGCACCCAAGCGAGGGGCACAGGTGGTTCAGGGAACAAAAGTTGGACAGAACAAACAGAAAAGATTGCTTTTTAATCAAAAAATTCCTTTCGAAAGTATTCAGGGCTTTCATGAAAGAATGAAGCAATGAAGTTTCACGACAAAAACAAAAAAGAAAAGCTCTAATTTTTGCTTTTAAAAGGATGAAAGGGAAAAAACAGCTTCTCAGGAATCAAACAGGCACTGAGGCGAAATCTCTGACTCTGCTGTAAAGACTGTGCTGTCCGCCCCTGGAATGGCCATAGCAATGAGCTTTGAAACTTGAACCAGAAATTGATATAAATTTCAGTAAAGCAGTAGGGAAAAAAAAAAATCCCCAAACCCCCAAGAAAAAAAGGAGCTGGAAATACAGCCAGTTCGCCATCTGATCTCTGCTCGAGAGATTGCAAATGAAATCTGATTCAAGCTGGCCAGTTGTTTTCCTGATTTCCTTATCACCCAAATTATTCATCCAAACCTGGACTCAATGGTCCCTAGTTTTCCAGTAGGAAACGCAGCATGGATTTCCTGGACCAATGATACCAATGGATTTCTTGCAGCAATCCAAGGTAAAAATGTAATAAGAACTTTCCAAAACTGGTGATTTCACCTTCCTTTCGTAAAAAAAAAAAAAAAAAAATAAATAGCTCCTACTTCAGTTCAGTCTGTTTTCTTTTTCATCAACCTTTCAGTTTATGATTGTTTATCCTTGCAAAGCACTTGAATTTTAGAGATGCAATCTTTATCAAATGCTTCTTTTGTGTTTGTTTGGGGTTTTTTTGTTAGAAAAACAAGCTCCCTTTAGGATGAAAAATTTACAGCGTGCAGCTTCTCATTGGTGAAGTAGAGTCAAAGCCCCAAAATAACTCTCCTACTTCTCACCATCCTTAAGCCAAGAGGTTTTTACTAGGTTATGTTATATACCTAGTTATATACCTAGCGTATAGGTATGTATGTTATATACCTAGTATATAACATATACTAGGTATATGTTGTACCGTATAACCTGGTATAACAATATGCCAGGTTATACTGGCATATTGCGGTAGGAAATATATTAATAAGCACTATGTAAGAATGTGTACATTTTTGGTAGGGAAACACACCGGTAATTCTTAAGCAAAAGAAACCTGGTAGAATAAATACATTTACCTTCCTTATGGAAGACAATAGGCTTTGCTGAACCTAACCTGGTAAAAACAGACATTTCAGAGCTCCCCGCCACCTCTGCAATATCTCTAGAGCAGACGAGAACAAGTGATCTGAAAAGAAGGACAGTAATTACTGCATGATTGCAAAATATTACTTTCACTAAGAATCTGTAAGACCTTTAAGCTCCAAGTCAGAAAAGTACTTAAGAGATTGTTTAACTTTAAGAACATGCTTAAATCCCTTTGATTTCAATCGCACGTAAGCTTTCCTAAGTTTAAGCCTCTGCTTAAGTGTTCCCAAATTAAACCTGTGCTTCACATGGAATCAAAACAAGCACAAAAGACTTGTGCAGTCCTGAGCCTCTGAAACTATCTGTGTCCTGGGTCTGATTTTCAGTCAAGCCTCAGTCCGGCTTTGGACCTCACGGATGCGCTTTCAGCCCCCAGTGAATTGTACCTGTGATGAATTACAGGTTGCACAACTGGTTGCATTTAGCTGAGTGCCTAGACTTGCAAAATACACATCCTACAAGAAAACCAAACCAAACGTACAGGCATCGCATGGATACATGTCACTTCATGCACGTTTTATACATGTACGTACTCAATGTGCATAAATACAGATGTAATAGCTCAGGAGCGTTCAAATCTTTGGTCGTGAACTGCTCAGAAACGTCTTGGACTGAAAGTCTGTTTTCTGGTTATTTGACCTGCTTCTGCCAGCAGCCAAGAATTTATCTATAAATCTCTGTTGTTCCATGTTTATGTGGCGACACATAAAGCCACAAGGAATGTGGGACAGACACAAACAGAGATGATCCAGACCCGTGCCAGGACACATGCAAGGTAAGAGAGCCCGCAGGCAGGCAGGTCTATTCATTGGCTCGCCCAAGAAAAATCCTATTGGAAAATCTGGCACACCTATGATTTTCATCTGTCACAAGAGGCAAAAACAATCAGTAAGAGTAAACAGAAACCAACTCGTTTCAGAAATGGAAAACTGAATCATCGGCTGCCAGGAAATTGCTGGACACCGGGATGGGTGCGGAGGACCGCAAATGTCATTGCCAGGACCTTATCTACGCCATGCTGGAAAATGAATGGTTAATTTAGAAGGAATTGCCAATTTTCCAGAAAACCTGCTTCTTTCTGCTCTAATCTGCGCAATTCTGGGAGAGACACGCTGGGTCTCTTATTATCTGGGTGATATTTGGGATTTGTACATATTTAATCTGGGCCAGATTTCTTCAGAGCACAGGTTTGGTTATGGAAGTGGGTAAGTTTTTCCTCTCTTTGTCTATCAGCCACGGTTTGCTACATGAACTGGGCTTTCAGCAGTTTGCTTACCTCTCTTTTATAAACGTTTGAACATAATCAGCTATTGCACTGGCGGTGTTTTCACCAGTAACTGTGTCAAAGTGCTGCCTACTCACGACTGCCCCTGAACATGCATCCAGCACCAGGAAGAATATCCCACGGCTATTGAACAGGAAAACCGTGTCATTTATCTGCAACAAAAAACAGAGGTAGGTTTTATGGAGGCAAGCTGGGGAGCTGCGGGCTCTCATCCTGCTTCTCCGTACAAGGGAGTTACAAGCCAGGAAAATATCAAGGGCGTACACCCTATAATTTTAAATATATAATTAGTACAGACAAAGTGACATCACTGATAGATGATCAGTGGCAGGAGGAGGCAAAACCCTTAGTTCTCAATGGGGTACAAAAACATGAGAAATGAGGTCATCGGCATCTTTTGTGTGTTAGGAAGATACATTTGGGAAGCTGGGAGTAAAATGCTTAGTTCAGTCTTAATACAGTTTCTTTCCATGTGGGGGAAAAATTACTGTCGCTTGGCAAAGCAGATGTGACCACGGAGCAAGGGAGAGGTGCTGAGACAGCAGATAGGGACTTCTTTTTGTTTTCCCTGGAAATGTAAATATCAAAACCAAAATATCCCTTCTTGGTAGGGCTGTCCCAGTGCCTCAAAGAAGTTGTAGCACAAGTGGCTCCTACTCCTCTCTTTTCCTACAGCAAGGGCTCCTTCCTCAGGTTACACCTCTCAGGATGCTCCGCGGTCTTTGTCTTGAGAAAGGCAAAGGCTCTCTGAGGTGCCCAGCTTTGGCGCATCTCCCCAGCATCCAGGCTGGGAGGACACCACCTCTGACAAGGAGAGAAACAGCATACCAAGGTCAGGAGGTCAGAAAGCTGAGCCCAGGATACACAACACACATAGTCATCCAAAGCCTGCAGGCACCAGGGAGCTCAGATACATCCCATCAATCTGAGACATGTGTACGCCTCCAGGGAATATAGGGAATGAGGGAGCCAAGTGTTAAAAAGTGGCTTCTGCAAGATGTTGGAGGATGCTGAATGCAATAGGGGGTCAAGGGCAAGGGAAACATGAATGTCCCGGCCATGGGTGGGCAGAGGGGAGTGAGGAGGAGCAAAGACGGACTAAATCTTCTGCCCACTCCTGGCTGTCTTGCACTCCTAAGCCTGGGAAGTGTGTCAAAGTCTGGATGCATGTGGAGCAGAGAGCAACCACCACTGCAGACCAACCTAAATGTGAGCTGCTGGCAAAAGAACCAGCCCGGCAGCATGTCCTGGCCCTCTCCGCACGCTGCAGACCCGCCGAGGAGCCAGCACAGGGGCTCGCACCGCCCCACGGGAGCTGGAGCAGGGCACCCAGTCCTTGGGGAGCTTAGGTCATAAATTTCAAACATTTCTGGCTTTTGCATTTCATTCAGCAAAACAAGAACAAAACCTGTGCTTTGGTAGTGGGCGCTCCTCTGCTTCACGTCTTTATTTCCAAATTTTCCCCACCTTTTAAGATTTAGGGTAAAAATCCTCCTTTAGACATTAATCTTTATCATTTGCCCAGCCCAGCCTTTACTTCAGCTAGGAGTACAAGCGTCAGAAATAAAAATCCCTTTGGAAAACAATGCTTTGCATTAAAGCTTTAGGAAAGCCAAAGAATCTCGGAGGATACTGCGCCTGTCCCACGAGTGCTGCAGGCACACAGGTCTCTGCACATCACCGCAGGTGAGGATGCTGCCTCCAGTGACACCTGCTTGCTAATGGTTTTGGATAAATTTTTAATGATGCAGCCAGTGCACATGGCAAGAGACCTTGGCTGCTCAGGCTCCTTAAGGATGCTCTACCAGCTTTGCTTGGCATTTGTTAGCATTCATTATAATTCAGTAGCACACAGGCACGTAAGCCTGGACAGCGTCCTCGCAAGCATGACTTCAGTCACCCTTCACCATCTAGACAGACATATAAGGCATGCGCAGGGACAACCTGACAGCTCCAAAACCCTTCAGTAGTGAAATATGGTTATTTTTATCTTTTACTGCAATGCCAGCAGAGAAAATCAGAAAAACAAACTTGTTTTTTTCCCCCCACATCCTTTGTAAACAATGACTTCTGGTGTGCTTCCCCCCCCACCTTCCTCTGCATTAGAGTGGTGGTGTTAATTCTTCTTCTGAGGTGATAAAAAGCCCTTTTTTTCCCCCCCTAAAGGCTCAAATCCTCATCTGAATAGAATACGAACTCCCCGTGACTTTAATGGAGTTAATTGTCAGGGAGAACAATGCACTTGCCTCTTCCAGGGGAACTTCCCATTTCCTTCTGCCAAGGCTCAGCAAGATTTTGCAGTAACTTTCCTTGGAGATAAAGTTTCCCCCGTTTAATCATCATTTCAAATGCGATAAAACACAACGAACCTTAATGAATGCAGATGTCAAGTGGTTTTGTACGTCTGCCCTGCTGAGAGACTGGATCTGGATCCTTATATACTTGACTGAGGGTGTGCTAGTGATAGCGAGCTGCAATTACACCAGAGACAGAAACTTAAAAACTGGTTTTCAACAACAAAATGACA
>VYZM01022196.1:605820-649481 GCA_013398915.1 Dromas ardeola | reverse complement strand
TATATATATATATATGTATAATCGCAAAACTTTAAGAATTCTTTTTTCAAACTGTGATCCTGGTTCACAAGTAAGTGCTTATTGTTAAGGCACCGCTAACCAAAGGATCGTGGCAATGCTGGTGGGAAGGGACCTCCGATGGTCACCCTGCCACTAAGTAAGTTTAAGACTTGAATATGAAGTTCATATATTTTGCCTGACTGCAAACTCAAGTGCAGAATTGTATGAGAAACAATTCTACAGGCTTTAAAGTGGGGTGAATTTAGAGTAAATGAGAAGAGAACCTGGCTCTAATTTTCCAGTTATTCCTGTTAACCAGAATTACTTCCCAGTTTGAAATTCAGCAGGAATGTTGTATTTTGGAATTCAAAGCCAATCCAATCTGAGCCCTCTCAGGGGCTATTTTTCTTGCTTAAAAGGAAGAAATGGGGTGAAAAAGGTGCCACGAATGTGCGTTCACATGCTTCCAGGTGAGCAATTTCTTTGAGGCTATCTTTGAAGCATACTACAAAGATAACGGGGTAACGGTTTTAAACTGAAAAAGGGGAGATTTAGATTAGCTATGAGGAAGAAATTCTTTACTGTGAGGGTGGTGAGGCACTGGAACAGGTTGCCCAGGGAGGTTGTGGATGCCCCATCCCTGGAAGTGTTCAAGGCCAGGCTGGATGGGGCTTGGAGCAGCCTGGTCTGGTGGGAGGTGTCCCTGCCCAGGGCAGGGGGCTGGAACGAGATGATCTTTAAGGTCCCCTCCAACCCAAACCTTTCTATGATTCTATGAAAAAGCTGCAGGAATTCCAGGCAAAACCCTTCCCCTCTACACAGGTTACATGATGCTGGGCAGAGTCACGAGGGGGAATTCCTTACGGCTTTTCCTTGTACGCTGGGAAAACGAATTGACCTCAGGGGGCTGCGCGTACGCTGCAGAACCCGAGATGCTGTTCAGAGCCGGGGGTACCTGTGGGGCCCCGCACGCCCGGCACCTCCCCGCCGGCTGCTGGGACACGGGGCGCTGGGCAGATGCTGGCCTCTGCGGGAAGGGGTTTGGGTCACAGCTCCAGGAGTCCCCCGGGTACATATGCGCCGTGATTTTAATACGTTCGCAGCCTTGCTGAGAGCAGTAACTGTGTCCCTTCCGAGCTTTGTGGGCTTGCAGGTGGACAAAGAGGTACCTACAAATGAGAGCAAACAGAGGGATCAGAGCCACCGTGTGCCTAGAGGCAGGGTCTGCACTTCCTAAATTGCATTATCCCTCCCAGTGCCCAACATCACAGACCAGCTCTGTCTTAGACCGGTGCAATATGGCACAGCCATTGCAAAATGGGTCCGGCAAGGTTGGAGGACGAGCTCCCCTCTCGTCCCGGCGTGATGAGACCTGCGGCACTCGCAGCCGCTATGCCAGCTGCCGTCACCAGGCAACTGTGGCGTGGGACAGACACCTTCTCCAGCCCCAGGCACCCCGCGTCACCGCCAGGCATGGTGGCATCCCACCAGAGAAAGAGCAGCAGCGATGCTCAGGCTGCTGTGCAGGAGGAGACAGGTTTGCCTGGAAATATCAGCATCTCCCACACTGTCCTGGCCTGCAGGCAGAGCTTAGCCTTAGGCATGCTCGAAGGCAGCCAGGTCTTCTAGCCTTTGAGTCTTCGGAGTTGTTTTTTTGTTGTTTTTTTTTTTTCCTTTTGCTAGCTGTTGTAAGTGTGTTTTCAATCGTGTCCATTCTGCAATTCAGTCTGAGGAAATTATATAAACAGCTCAGTTCGGCTCCAGGATCAAAAAGATACACGAGCTTTAAAGGGAATTTTCATTCTATTTCTTTTAAAACTAAATATTTGTTTCTATTTGTCTGGAAGAAAGAATGAGTAAGCTTGGTTCCTTTCCAAGGATCCGGCATGTGGGGTTAAAAAAAGAAGGGGAAACATCCCTCTCATTATGAAATAAAGTCTAAAAAACAACAACAGGAAAAGAAAAAAGCCAATCCCCTGGCTTCTGTGTTCTGAAAGGCTAAAAAAATCACTGCTGAGTTCAACAGAGAACCAAAAGGCTGATACTGCCAGAATTAAGTTAGGTTGGACCCATCAATCCTCATGTACCAGGTCCAGATGGCTGCTGGCAGCTAATGGCTCTTCCCCCACACACTCACATGTGTAACCATTTTCCCCACTATTTAGTAGTAAACAACCTATTTACAGAATTCGGGCAACTTTTTTTTCTCAAAAAAAGAAAAAAAAAAAGGAAGGAGGATTAATTAGCAAATTGTTATTTCACAATTCCTATGATGAGAGACCTGGCCATCAGCAAAGAGCCTGCTTAGCAGGGAAAGCATTCCGGGATGCGATTGCTCATGTGTTATGGTTGAATGAGTAAATATATCCCATCTTATTTTCAAATCTGGCACTTGTGGATTGATTCCTGAAGCAGCTACTTAGTCAGGTGAAGCGTCATGGGACCCATGGTTAGACCACAAAACACTTCTTTCCTCCCCATTTTAGCTGACTGAGAAACAGAGTTTTGTAATATGTTTTTTTAACCAAAGGTGTTCTAGAGTCTTATAAAGGTAGCGCAACATCTCTGGGACTCTCTTCATGCCTTCAAAATGAGACATGTATTATGGCGCTCTCCTTTTTTTACAAAAACCTTATTTTTATTGTGTGATGATCTTAGAAATTTGGCTTTATGGGAATATGGAGAAGTCGAAACTTCCCAAACTATCTCAGTGCTGGAGCTGCAGCAGTCATGAGAGGGCTCTTTTTCATGACGCTTTGGGGTGAAATAGATTCTGACAAATACACTGCACCCACAGCTGCAGCAATCTGAGCAGCAGGGATGCCTCAAAGGAGCTAAATCCAGGCAAGAAATCGGTCATTTTCTTAACGGCAATGCAAATAGCTGCTTGGTGATACAAAACCAGACCTAACCCAGGTACTCCAGCCTGTAAATCCATTTTGACCTGAAACCAGTGCAAAGACCGTGCAAAGTAGATGGGCCCAAATTTTAACCCCGAGAAAGGGAAAGGAGGTGCTGGGGCTGGCACGAGAGAGACCCCGAGGGTTTTGTTGCCCGTTCCCTGAGGGACCCTGGGGGGCAATGCAGGGCTCACCCTGATGCTCTGTCGAAGAAGAAGAGCTGCTGGCCGGTCCCGTTGAGAGCGCTGGCCCGGGAAGGGGCAGCGAGGTAGTGCTTCACGCTGTGCACCGTCCCCGTCCGGCGCTGGTAGATATCGGCCACCACCTGGAAAACGGCTTCCCTGGGATAGCAAAGGGCAACGCGCAGCCAGTCTCCTCTGTTGGCAAAAAGGGGGGGAAAGAGAGAAAATGCACTTAAGGGCTTGAGTACGGAAGAGATGGTCTGCAGCCAAGAGTACAGTCTTCAGGGGAAAACAACAAAATGTCCTTTGAGGTTCTCTTCCTCCTTTAAAAAAAACACAACAAATCCTCAAAGCCAAAGAAAATCAGATTTTTTTTGCTTTGTCTGGAAACAACAGCTGCTTATTACGAAGGTCTGATCCAGGGACCCTGGCTGACCTCAGAGGACTTTGAGTCAGGTGCCAGGATGGCTTAAAACCAGAGATTTTCCTTTCCTTGCCCCATAAGGCTGCGGTACAACCAGTCACATACCCACTCACCTCTCCCGAGGCAGCCGGGGCTTGTTTCAGTTCATCCGGAGCTGCTGCGGGAGAGGGAACCGGCATCCTGCAGACGTTTCACCGGGGGCACAGATTCAGGAATTAGAAAGTAATCTCTGACTTGAACCAGAGCCACGGTCTAAAGAGACCTGCTTCCTCCACTTTACAGCAAAGTTTATTATTATGGTTTCCATTAAAATCTCCCTCTCCTCTGCTCTCTCTTCAACAGCAGTTTAGAATAACTAAGGGTAAAGTTCAATCATCTTTTAACCCTTGTGTATCACAATTTCAGCATGCACGTTTACAAAAAATTGCCCCCGTAGCTTTCCTTTATCCCGTGATTTGCATCACTACCCTCACGAAGAGAAAAACCGGCTCCAAACTAGAAACCTATGTTACACGACTCAGAGGCAAAAGATGTAGCTACGGTGCACTTGGGATACTGATGGGAAGGATCTTCCACAAAACCCGACACCCTTTCCTGTCTGCAGGACGCACTTGTGCTATACAAAGCAGAAAGCCACAAGAACTTTACACTTGAAAAGGAAAACCAAATACCAAGATAATTAGCTTAATTATTATTTTTTTTCTTTCCACCCTCAGAAGTGGCTCAGTGGACCACACCAAAGGGCCTGAACCAGTACCATAGTTAGCTTTCCTTATGTTACCCAAACCATCCAGGCTTTAAATGTATTCTTTTAGTTAGCTGGCTTTCTGGTTAAAATGTGAGAATAAAAATTTGGCTTAGAGAAAGACAAATACCACCTTCATCAGCTGTCTTTCTGGGCCCTACGAAGCTGAGGAAGACAAAGTTTCTCCAAAGGCTCCCCTGAAATGACCCGCCACCCATCCCTGCCCGCAGAGCAATAAATGGGGGGAAACCGCTTCAGTTTGGAGAAATCTGGGAATCTGCATGCCTAGACCTCTACTTTGCATTACACATGGAGAGCACAAAAGCAAAGCTATTTCAGTCTTTTTCTGGTTTTCTCATTAAAACAAAACAAAACTATCTACAGGATGGAAGAGGGGACAGGCTGTTCTAGAATAATAAATCAAAGCTGCACAAAGACCCATCAGCTTAAGCCAGATACTGCCCTCTAGATTTTAACCAAGTCCAGCTGTGTCATAACACAGGACAGCTAGAAAACGGATATATTTTCAGATTATTTGGCCTCTGACTAGAGGAAATGAAAGAAATGCACCAGAGCCATGTTTGTGGAATATTTTTAGGACGGAGTCCCAAGACATTTGGCTGTTTCATAAGGGTGATTTGCATTGCGTTAGCACTTTTTATCCCCTGAAGACGCCATCACAAAAAGGGCTTGTCATCTCCCTCAGATGCTGGGAACCAGCTTCGGTGCCATGCTACGCTGACTGCCACCTCCCTGGGGAACAAGAAAGGCACTAGACAAGGGAACTGGTGGGTGAAAGAGGAAAAAAAAAGCAAAAAAAAAAAGCGTGAAAAACCCCACAGCTGTGACCATCTTGACTTGCTGGAGCATTTGGGAATATGAGTGCTAGAGCCTAGTGTGCACATGAGCAGGCTGCAATAAATCATATCAAGATTGAAAGGATCAAATGAAAAGCACCTACTTTGGAGCTTGTGGAGAGAGAGATGGAAATAAGTGCATTCCCACAACAAAGGGCCTGGGAGGAGATGTGAGAAGGGACGGCATTAGAAGTTATCCTTTATGTAAATATAGGAGAGAATAAGGTGGTTATTTTCTCTTTAATTTAGTGGTATTTTAACAGCTTCCTATTTAGCTCTTTACTTCAGTTCTGTTTCTTCAGCTTGTACAAAATCCGCCGTAAGCCCTCCCAAATACCTGGCTGTGTGGCTGAACTTGGCTCCGGGAAAAGCAAAGCAAGCAGCAGCAGCGCGGCGGCGGGACGGTCCGCAGGGCTCTGCCTCCCAGCTGGCAACGGATGGGGGTCGGACGCCTGTTCTCCAGCCACCGCCAAAACTGAGGGGGAAACGCAACCGCAGGCAACAAGCAGTAATCAGGCATGGGACGGCTTGGACATGGGCGTTGAAAGTAAAACAGATGTGCGTGTGCCTTCCTCAGCCACTGCACTGGCCACCAAGGACCTCCTGGCTGGGTCTCAAGTGCAGGAAGCCTTTGCCTTTTTCAGGGTGGTCAATAAATTGCGGCTCCTGCTTTATTTCTCTGCCTAAACCTCTCCATTCTGTCAGATTTACCAGCTGATAACCTGGGGTGAATATTTGCAGACAGAATAAAAAAAAACAAGTCCTTATTCTGCCGATCTCGGTACCAGCACATCAGCCTGGATCTTTGCAGATGCCCTGGAGGCTTGGGGACACACACGGCGCTAGCAAGAAGAGAAAACACTGAATTCATGGTAGATCCCAAATTACAAATTCAGAGCAATTTCAGACCCCTGCCTGAATGCGGTGGGAACATCTGTTAGATGCTCATATGCTTAAAGACCAGCACAAAGGGGGAAAAAAAATCATTTAAAACACAAGGGGTAGAAGTCAGACTATCGATACACAAAATGCTCTCCAATGTAGCAATATACAAGACTGGTTTTTCATTTAAACTCATTCTTAAGAGTTTCTTGCAAGAGAAACAAATAAAAATATTCTCATGTGCAAAGTCTGACCTTGTAATTAGCTGTCAGTTTAAGGGAAAGCCATATTAACACGTGTAGGAAACTAATTTGAGCTATTTAAGATATTTTCATCCCCAAACCAAGTAACTGTGTTCACAGCCTTTTCTAGTGATCAAGTTCAGTTCATTTTAGAAGTAAGGAACATTCTTCTTTCCTTTTTTCATTCTTGTTCTTAATCAGGCCAACATTTTCCTATGTGTTTTTTTTTCAAAAGAAAAATTGGCATTTGAGGGAGAAAAGCTAAATACGCACTAGCAAAAAGTCAGTGTTCAGTGGGTCCTAACAGTTTCAAACACTACTTGGAAAATTTTTAAGAGTCTGCCCACACCAGCATGTATAAAACCTGACACTTCTGCCCCTCTGCTACTGTCACTCAACAATCCCCACAGTGCGTTTCATGCATTTTTATGAATGTATTATTTAGCCTGTTTATTTCCTCTTGGAAATGACTGGGTGAAACAAACCCAAGAAGACTTTCTTTTTTCACCAGGATATTGGCACTTGCGACTCTGGCTCTTTCAGGTGAAGCAAAAACATAAGGCAAAGTGTTAAAAAACTATCCTTATGTTTTGGCAATGAGCAGGCTTCCTGGGATAAGCAAAAGCAAAAAAGAACAAGGGAAAGGCAAAAAAAGCAGGCAAGAGGTTTCCTGTTCTTGGACATGTGGTAGATGGAGATCTGCACGTAGACACACACATACCTCATTCACAACCCTCAGAGAAACCCCCCCAGCTCAACCCCAAACTCCCAAAGGCAAAGCCCCTCAGAGAAATACGATCAAGCAGGCAAAGGAGGGGAGACTTTTGTGAGTGGTGGGATGTGAGGTGAGTCATGTAACATGGAGATGAGATTTGGCCGGAGTAAGCATAGAAAGAGTACATGTCTGGGACTCTCACCGCCTGGGAGAAGACGAATAATACTCTGTCAATATTGTAAATGTGCCCCTTGACTACATCACCTGGAGTATCAGTCCTGGGCAAATGCGTATGATCTAGTGCTGGGTTGCTGGTTACGCTGGACATCATTCCTGGCTGTATTTTAGCTAAGGGAACTTCTAAGCTGATGAATATTACTCTAGAAAACATCTCCACCATGTTTATTGATATGGTGTGTCACGTAGCTGATGACCATGGAAGTGCACAGTCCAAATCCTGGTCTCACTGATGAAAATCAGGGGTGAGCTAACGAGCTAACGAGGAGAGTACAACTACAAATTACTTATTTTTTCCTTGAGGTCAAAAAAACCAAGAGACTTTCATCCAGTGAGTCAGTCTCCCCCAACTGTTATTACTCCTATTTAAAAACAACCCCTCTGACATTTTGGTGAACATCTACGTGAGCTGAACTTTCAAAGCTGGTGAGACAACTGGGAATTTGAAACTTTCCTGTTCATAATACAGGAACTAAGCAGAAATTCCCACGTGCTGCTTTGGCAAGTTTGTCTCTCTCAGACTGAATTTTGAACTTCAAAAGACAAAAAATGCAAAGCCACCATTCAGCCTCCAACCTATCCCAAGAACAAATCACAGGAGGTCAACGCTCCTTGCTCTTAGTCAGGATACAGCTGGTTTTCTCTCCAAAAATATCTCCCAAACTCACAACAACCTACCGAGCACCGGGATGAATCTCCTCTGGCACAAAACCTGCTTTCAGGACAAGCCACCTCCTCTCCAACCAGCATCACAGAATCCCAGAATGGTAGGGTTGGAAGGGACCTCTGGAGATCACCCAGTCCAACCCCCTGCCAGAGCAGGGTCACCCAGAGCAGGTTGCACAGGAACGCGTCCAGGCGGGTCTGGAATGTCTCCAGAGACGGAGACTCCACCACCTCTCTGGGCAGCCTGTGCCAGGGCTCTGCCCCCCTCAAAGTAAAGAAGTTCCTCCTCATGTTTAGGTGGAACTTCCTATACTCAAGTTTGTGCCCATTACCTCTTGGCCTGTCACTGGGCACCACTGAAAAGAGCCTGGCAAGATCACTGGTGGCGAAAATGGAGCGAGAAATACGCACACATCTCACAGGGGCTGGGAAGAGTGGAGAAAGAGCTACAAGGAACCTGGCCATGCCCTCACCACTTTCTTTCAGTTCAAGATCTTTCCCTTGAACCCACGTTTCCCACCGGCTCCCTTCAGCTGTCGCTCGCTCCTTCTTTTTTTCTAGATTTCTTTTTATTTTTCTGCCTTCAACTCAAGCCCATTAAACACATCCAAACCCCCCGCGATGACAAGCACGGCTACTGGGCAAACATCCAGCAATTTTTTTCAAGACCTTGTTATTAAGGATTGACTTTTCTGGAAGACCGCTTGCTGCGGGGATAGTAACGAGTTAGGTATGTGTTTAGCTAACTGGAGTTGTGTGTATTGGGATTTAAATGCCTTTCCTAAATGTTGCCATTTAGGAAATGCCATTAAAAATTCAAAAGCATAGGCCATCTCTTAATATAAATTAAAATTTTTGGTTTTACCCATGTGCCTCCTTAGGCAAAAAGCATGATTTTTGCTTTTGCAAAGCTCAACAAATTATAAAAGGGATCCTGCCCTGAGGTACACTTCTGATACTCATGAAACCTGGGTCTGACTCAGACAGCATTTGGCTCACAGACAATTGGATTCAAGCAAAAATAAGGACTTCCTGCATTTAAATACAGTACATCATCTTGTCATGTTTTTTCCCACCCTACATGCTTTCATGGAGGAATCGCATCCCAATTCAATTTGTATCTTTTTTTAACGCGTTCCCAAGTACTCTGTCACTGACTGTTGTGTGTTTTGTATTTTCCTGCTGCTGTGCCTTGGATGCACATCAGGTCAGGAGTGGCTGGTGGCCCTGAGGAGCCCCAAGCCCCACTCCATGGACCAGCAGAAGGCTGAATGCAAGGGAAAATCTTCAGGTTTCCCGTTCCAGGCTTCAAAGTGACAAGCAGCCTTGTTTGCCATGGCCATCTGGGGACTCTCGGCTGCTCAGATTGCTCTAATTCATGTTGTAAAATGATCAGCTGGGGAAGGACGTCTCTCCTCAGAGTCACCTTGGTAATCCATGGGGCCAGCTGCAAGCAGCAGCCGCGGAGGACAGGGAGCAGCCAGGGCTGCAGGCGGGGAGGCAAAGACAGGGCTTCAGGATCACTCGAACACGGTGATGCCAGCACCCGCTTTGGCCCAGCTGTACTGAAATGGTGCAATCTGCAACCTGGTGTTCTGGCAAATGTTTTAGCTTCTTTCCAATTTTGAAAAAAACCAACCCTGTGGCTTTCATCCATGGATTGACCTGTGGGTAATTTAAGGGATTTAAATAGACAGAAGGGAATTCAAATGTATCTGCTGACTTCTGTGTCGTGTGGATGATTAACTTTGAATTACAGATGTTATCAGGAGAGGCAGGCTATGAAACCCAAGTAGCACTTTACTTATTATTATTGGAAATAGTGCTGGTGTTCCTTGTATTACATCCAGATCTGGGGGATTGAGATCAGAATTCATGTACATACAAGAACAAGAAAGCAGTCACAGCCTCAAACTGTTAGCTCCCCTTTGAAATACTGCTTTTGCCTTCCTGTGCACTTATCAATCTGGGAAGCAAGAGGAAAAGCTCATTTAGAACTAATCTGAAAAAGAAACAATTTAGGAAATATCTATAAACCGGGCAAGTCTGCAACAAGCACGTTCTAGCCTTGTCTCATTATCTTTGTTTTTCGCCAGACCTTATCACCGCTAAGGAATTTAATCGCAAAAATGACAAGTAGCTGAAAGTATGAATCAGACTGGCATTGAATAAGAAGCCGTAGGAAAAACACCTACCTACACAACCCTGACAAATAGGAATATAACAAGTTCCCCAGAGTCTCAGTGCAGACATGGGCTGCGTAAGTTTGCTTGCACTGAAATCTCCACTTTTGGATGGGCTGCAGCATCCTGGAGGCTTCATACCACCCAGCGCCCAAAGGCTCCACTATTTTAAATGAAGGATTTAGACACAAACTCATTCCAGGCTCTTGGATTTTCAGATAATTTAGATTATTCACTGGCGAATATGATAACAAGCCCTCGCGCAGAACTCCAGCCTGGCAAATACAGGAGTCGAGCAGTGCACCTGTGCCCATCCCTGCACAAACACCGCGGCAGGGGAAAGGCTGGACACATTCCCAGGCACACACATGGACATCTGCCCTTTTGCTTGCTGTCGACAACAAATTTGGCCCTCCCCTGCCAATTTTTTTTTGTTTGTTTGTTTTTTTGTTTTTAAAAGGTTCTCATAAGGATCCAACTCCTGCAACAAGGCACCAAAGGACATCAATATTGTGAGCCTCACTGTGTCCCCCCAGGTGAAGCAAGAGGGTGAGGATGAAGAGAGCCTGGGGAGGGCTGCCCTGTGCTGTCCTTGGAGCCAGCATCTGTCGGGAGAGGTGCAGGACAAAGCAAAGCCCCTGCGTGCAGGACCGTGGCAATCTACCTACAAAAACTACCCTCTTTATACTATTAGCTGCTCACGTTTCCCTGAATTCTCTGTTGAGCCACAGCAGAGAGCCCTAATAAGGGAAAACCCTTCCCTCTGAGCCTTAACAGACCAAGTATAGAGATTTGCCTGTACTCATTAAAAGCAAGGAATGTTTCATCTAATTGCCACTGCTTTTCAGGCTGCTTCAACAACACAACTTATTACACTATACTTCAGATATGTGCTTTGAGGAGATTTAATTCTTATCTTTAGATTTGCTGATAGCACAAAGAAGCCTGGCTCATTTACTGAACAGCACTTTGCCTTTGATAATATGCTGCTTCCGAGATTAGAAAATTTGCACAGGCACAAAGCCTATGTCGTTAAATTGAAGGACTTCATTTCTGACTTTGCTTACTGTATGAAGTGCCAATCTTTGTACTGTTTTCCAGCACCTGAAAGGAGGCATGCACTTGCAACCAAATAATGTTTTCCATCCTCTCCTCCTGGCTTACCAGCCTCTCACCCCTCCCGGAACAAGCTCGATGTTCTCTGTGGGCCTGCATGCTTCAGGAGAGTAATTCTGAGGAAAGTCCTTAACTCAGTCTTACAGACAATTCTCATACTTCTGTGAAGCAGAAAGAAAAAAACACCCAAGAAAACATACAAACAGCTCTGAGGGGGCAGAAACCACCCCCACAAAGAGATGAAGCCCATGGAGAAGGGGTCTGAGGTCCCCATTCATGAAGGTTTCGCACATGCTTTATGCCCGATGAGAGCCATCCTTGGCAGATCTGGAGCACACTTTATTCCCGGTCATTAAAATTCCAGCCGGCCCTCTCCTTCTGTTCGCTCGCCAAAGCATTCAGAAGTTACTTGTCCTGCATTACCTCTTTGCAGAAGCATTAATACCCAGCCGCCTTCTCATCCTGACAGGGAAACTCCCAGCTATTAGACAGACAGCCCTATCTATGGCTTAATAAGGGCTTTTCTGCCGAGACAGCTACGTTCCCCAGCAGGCTGAAAACACAGCCTGCGAGTCTCCGCGTGGCTTTATATTTGCCCATCAGTCAGCTAGTGCCAAACGCAAACACGTACACCTCGCTTTGGAAGGGAAGTTGGCATGTGTTAAAGAGCTCGTTTGCACCACATGGAAATTTGCATGTGGAGAGACAGTAACTTTGCTTGGTTTAGCTTCAGATTTTGATGGAAGTGAAGAAACTGCAGAATTACTCTAAACACGGTTTGAATCAGTGTGAAGAAGACACAAGAATTGCAGCAACCCTTCAGGTGCCCACGATAGAAAGAAAAAGCTCCCAGTGACCGTGCTGTGACTGGTGTCCTCCTCCGCTGACTAAAGCCACCCGACTGGTGCCTCTGAACTCCCTGGACAAGATCCGCAGCTCACAGAAAGCAGTGCTGCCAATTTCAGCTGAGTCATGGGAATTCATCCCGACCAGCTCCTGCCCACCCCAGGAATCCGGACGTTCCAGTCTTTTAATAGACGTCTGAACTGGCATGACATCTATTGGGCCTTTCTGCAGTGCTTCAGAGGCAGGGAAAGTGTTAATCATGCAAGTATTCAACATCAGTGCTATGCCTGACCTCCACAGAAATACAAATCCTGGTACACATCTCCCTGTCAAATTCCTTATTTCCCCGCTGACCTTCCTTTAGCCAGAGCAGAGCAAATCGCTCCAGAAGCGTGAGGGCTGTCCAGCTGCACAGGCAGCATCCCGGATATATCTGTCCATCAGTTTACAATGACCAGACTAAAAATAGTTTAATTGTTCACTCAGGTTATGTCTGAAGTCATTAATCCTAGAATATTTCTATTCAAGTTCATCAAACATTTTTTGGCTTACATCACATATTCTGCACAGATGTTACTATGTTAAGAGCTCATTTTTTTTGGCAGATTATTCGGTATTTTGGATTAAAAAAGAACAAACAAAACATAAAGCCACTTGAGACAGGTAAGAGTCTTCCCTGATTTTCTAACTGATTACTCTGGGCTCCATAATCAGAGATTTCTTCCATTCCAGAAGTGATTGGAATACAATGTTTACTAAAGGTCGTACACGGCACTGCTTAGGCAAGCACTTGTTTTCCTTCAAACTCCTAAATCCTCTTTTTCACCTCAATTCCTTTACCCTTCCACAGGAGTGCCATTTCTCCACGTTTTTGCAGGCAGTCTGGACATTTCACTATTGTCATTGCATCAGCCTAGAGTCTCACACCAGTTAGCATCCAGCATACTTGAGGTGTACACAGAGCAGCCACACATTTCATTCTCATTTCTTAGCAAGATGCTCCAAGTGAAATGAAGTAAAATCGTGGTTTTCCTTCATTACAGTATATTTCTTGTTTATAGTCTTTCAAAACACACACCTTGCCAACTGTTTCTGGATCAGAAAAAGCTACGAACCTTTGCCCTGTTCAAATAACTGCTTTCACACAAGACAAAGAAAGAGAACCGCAACCACGCTGTGGTTTTCAACAGCAAAATGTAGCTAAGTTGCTGCTAGAACAAGAGCTAAACTTCAAGTCCAGCTTGACCAAAGACCCAGGGCTGCCTTCAAATTTGAATCTGTGCTTGAAGACCGAGGGCCAAAGCTTTGGCAAGTATCAATCGGCACAGTGACAGAGTAACCACCAGCTACCCGGCAGAAGATTTAGCTCTGCAATTGCAAGGAAATAGCTAATCATTTTAAGACAGATAATAATTGCGAAGCTCAGCTTGTCCGAGAGTGACTAATGGGTTTTCTTCTTCCTTAAATTGTACAAAGATGTATTAAAATGGAAAACAGTGATTTAATTCTAGTAATTACTCTGTGACCAGAGGTGTCAAAACACGATCTTCCAGTGACTTAATCATGGCCCTACAGCTACTACATCTTTAAATCAAGAGGACCAGGTATATCACTTGCTATAATGGGCATCTATAAAGAAGAAATATTGACCTTCACGGCTGCATTCCCATGGGGCTTCATAATGGGAACTAAGGACAGTATTTTTCCCCAAATTTCTTCAGCTCCAAAGTTAAGGGGAACCAAACAGAGTTCAAGCTTCTGCCAAAACTATCCTAAGCTAAACCCATGGCAGTGACGCTCTGCTGGAGGAGCAGCGGATGGCTGTGGGGTTTGGTGGATAACATTGGCAGGACTTGGGAACCCACCAGATTTACCAGTGGTAAGTTCTGCGTCGCGCCCTCAGGGGCTCTGACTTCTTTCATGTCAACTATCTAAAACTGCTTTGCAAATCTGAGCCTGTGTGTGCCTGGAAGATTTCATTTGCATAACTCTGTCCTTCTACTGTATTGCATTTTTATCAATAACTGAGGAGTCACATGAACCAGAGAGGCCAAGGTTATGGCCAGATTTTTTTGTGGTGCTCCTCTCTGGCAGCACATCTGCGCAAACCACGGCAATGTCTGTCACTGCTAAACTGGCTGGATTGCAGGACTCTCTCCTAACAGTTGTACCAGTGCAAAGCATGAAGTAAGAAAAACCAGTACTAAAAACCGTAAACGAAATTATGCAAAATGAAACAGACTGCAAGGGAAAAAAGTAGTATCTAAAATGGATATACTCCGCTTTTATGTAATGCTAGAAGAAAACATGGAAAACAAACACAGCACAACCTATAATTTTACTGTACTGAGTCCTAACATTTTAAAACTTTATGTAAAAAGGAATAGTGACTGCAGTGCTGTTTGGATTACAGAAGATGCAAAGCTCTGTGCACATTCTGATGTATTTCTGCACTTTATATATATAGGAGATAAATTATGTGTGCAGCAACTAGTACAAACAATCGAACAAGAGCCAGAGCTCTTCTGGAGGGATTTCAGGGACAGCAGGCCAGGACTCACTTGGATTCTGTTTCAAAACTTTCTGGAAAGAGAAATGTCTCTGCACATCAAAAAAGCTGGAATAAAGTGAAAGCAGAGGCATCTCTTTGCATCAGTAAGCACCAGCTATTAACACCTTGCTTCCATGCTCTCAGAAATCGCTGAGGCATTTGAAAGGTCACTTGTGAATAACCTGGGAAATAGCTCCAGATCTTTCGGAAAATGAACCTTTTTTTTCTAACAACATAGAGCAGTACCTGTTGAAGTTGATGGGGTACAGGATAACATCCTCAGGTGCTCTGCCGTCCCACTGGATGATATAAGCCTGCTCGAGCATGACGACGGGCTGGTACTGCTGGTACGGTGCTCCTCTGTTCACGCCTTGCAACCGCAAGGGATGGGAATGGTATGCTGCCCTGGCAATGGATAAGGTCAGATTCTCAGGGCGCCTAGCCTGAATATAAAGCTGAGGGTGAAAGGAAAATGACAAACATATCCATTAAAGCAGCCAGGCTCGGCCGTAACATGTGCATTTGATCATCGTTGCCTGTAAATGGGTTTTGCCAATGAAGAGCTCAGAACATTTGGAAAGTCACTGAAAAGTTTCCAGTTCAAATAAAAAGGTAAAACAGAAATAGCATCTGCAGCCATTCGTGGGGACACCATGAAGTGAGGTATGAATTGTACAGCACCATAAAAATGTGCAGTATTCAAAATCTTAAGGGAGAGGGGTAATCAAGGAAATATCGCAAAGTAACTCTTTTTTTATGAATTCAAATAACTACACTTTAAAAACAGGCTTATTCCATTGAAAATACAGAAAATTCTTAAGTTAATTCAACAGGCTTTGGATTAGATCCAGGTATCTAATGGAATCCACATCTTTGCACTCAAGTAGCAGACTATGCTGGAATTTTGGGGGCTAAAACTTGATGGCCTGACTATATAACCTTATAGACGAAGTACCACGTTCCACAGGCTTCAACAGAGAGCTCTTCTGTGCAGGGGCCAACAGATGCCCCTGGCCTGTAGTTCAACTCTACAGACCAACTACAAACTACACTCCTGTTGTATGCTTTTTTCTGTCCTGCCATCACTCAAATGAAAGCCAAGTCATGTGGCAAACAGCAGTTTTAAGGCTGAACGCGTGATGTTCACCTGCTTTGCCCCATGTGAAATTCCAGTGCAAAAGGAGGATGCACAGCTAGTCATACAAATCTGTCTCGGCACGCAGGGTCATAGCAGCCAGCTCGTCATATTCCCTGAAGGGTTTCAAATGCACTGAGGACGGGTGAGGACACCTTTAATCCTGCTTCCTTCACCCTCCTGCAGTGTAGAATAGCACACTCTGCATCAAGAACTTAAAAGACCCAACGTGAAAATCCACGTCAGCTCAGAAAAGTCTAAGCTTCTACATGAGCATCCATCCAGCAAAATTATTTTTAAACTCAATTTCTGTCTTTGAGGTAGATCAAAATGGAGGCACTAGTCTCTTAACAGATTTTAAGACCTCAGGCAAGGATACAAGCACAGCCAGGACTAGCAGAGAGAGCGAGACTCTGTTTATTAGTATATCCACCTTCTAAGGCAGGGACCTTCTGAGACCTTGGCCCCTCACATCTCCATATCTGCTTCTCTTCCTTTTGTCTACACAGATTGAAAGCTCTGCAAAAACAGACTGTTTCTCAGTGGTTTATATATAGGCTTATTTTAGTTGGGGTTTCTTGCCAGTTCAGCTGCCATTTCCAGTTTCATGCTCAGAAGAACTCTATGCTTGTGCCTGCTCTTGGTGTTGACTTTGAGCTCCTCAGGACCTCCAAAAGACAGGCCATCTCTGCCTACCCCTCACCTCACCCCTGCATTCAGCAGCCTCACGCTGGGTCTCATGTCAAAGAAGTAATCCAAAAGTGGTTGTAAATGTTTCTTGGATATTCAGTCCATTCCTCCTTTCACACCATTGCACTTTAATGATGAAAACCTATCCTAACCTCGAAGATTAAAGTCGATCCCAGAATTGCATTAAACAGAAATTTTTCCTGATGGCTGAAGCTATTGATCAAGTAATTCACCCCAAACAATCTCTGAGCAGCAGCCCATTTGCTCATTCTTGATGGTTCAAGGAAGAAAAAATTATTTTTACAGTCTGATAAAAGACCTTTTTTATTTATGAAACCAAAGAGGAAAACCTATTTTCCCTTCGCATTCAAACCATGATTGGAAAGTCAGTAACATGCAATGCAATAAAGCAATTTTCAATCTCATTTGTCCCCACCCGGATGGGGAAGTGCTGAGATCAGAGCAGGTGATCAGCAAGGTCCCTTTGGACCTGAAATCCCATCAATGTATTAATTGTTCTCAATCAAAACAACATTTTCTGACAAAGAACAGTTGGAATGAACTCTGATACTGCAAAATAATAGCCCACTTGTGTCTTTCTGGATAAGAGGCAAGAGTTTCTGTCCTATCACTGCAAACTTTGACATTATATCCTTCCAATACATGTCTCCAGCAGACACCGAATATTAAAGTGGCTGCTGTACACTTACTACAAAATTAAATGCACCAACGATAAAAAGGAAGGAAATGCATTCAATCAGTCCCAAAAGTTCCTAAATGACAGACTACCAAGAACAAAAGATTCCTATATACCTTAAGGTATTCGCGTAAAGGGAATAAAAGAGAGAGAGAGAGGGAGAGAGAGAGAAGGCTGTGCACGGCCTAAGCTGCTCACTACAATGATTGTTAATGAGTTCAAGAAAGCACCAGAAGAGTTTGCAGTGTGCTTCAATAAGATAATGGGGAACGCATGTCACAGACTTTTTTCCCCAAGTGCCTAGGGACTAAGTCACAGGTCTGACATTAAGGAATAAAGGAGACAGCTGTTTTGAGAATGAAACAGTCATTACTAGAACAAGGAAAAATGGCACTTCTGTGTTGACAGAAATATTTGTAAATGGACTTTGTCTCCTACAGAAACAGAGTAGGATATCTAGTGGACCTTGCAAAATGTTTATCACTAAAGGAGTTCATGGTAGGTAAATGCCCCGAGCAAGCAATCTAGATCCTACACAAAGAGACTCTTTTGCCCCATTAAGTCAACATGACTCTTGACTGGGAGCAGGGACTGGCTGAGGTGTTTCCTTCAGCAACTGGGCTCAGCTCTGGAATGATGGTCCTGGTGGCTTGGTCCTTCTTGAACACACCAAGCTGCACAGAAAGCAGCACCCACATTTTCCCATTCATCCTCTGGGCCTCATTTCAGGGAACAAGGGACAAGAGGGGAATCCAATCCCAGAAGACTCATCCACCATAAAGGCTGCTTTTAATTCCCAATGAGATGAATGAAGTAGAAAGAACACTTTGAGCTCCGCTGGCCCCAAGTAGGTGAAACATCAGCCACTGCCCTAGAGTAGTGTTCTCAGGATGTCACAACGCGGCCTCTTTCTTCCTCAGCCTTTACTCTGTGACACACTTACTCACTTGAACTGAACTTGGAAAACTTTATCACTTTTTTGCCTTGTATCTACCTTTGTGGGGGCAAAACACTTGTGAATAGGAGTGAAAATGCGGGTAACGAGAATTTTTTTCTACAATGAAAAATCCATCTTCCTTAGCAACACCTCCATAATTTTTGGTTAGCTTTATCGAAATATTTAAGAGAAGAAAGTGGTCATAAAGAGACTTTAAAATATGAGAAGTGGTGACAGTTTAATGTAGTAGGAGAAGAAGAGCTAGTTAAAATGTTATAAAACATGAGCCTTCCACCTGCCTGGATGGTTTAATGGACATAGTTGTCATTTTAGCTGCTAATGCTTCATGCTAAAAAGATGTGTCAGATTTCCCTGTGCTTACGTGGCAATTTTCCCAAGTAGATTGTGAAACTGAGAAGATAAGTTCTTTTACAATTCATGGGGGATCTGCTATTCAACCGGATAGCGAGTATGAAGATAAAGCAACATGCAAAGCATTGGAACAGAAAATCTTGGTTTCTGAGAAAAGGTTTGCTTGCTTTCTAGTTTCTTTTGTCCTGCAGTGCTGTCAGCTGTCAAACTGGGGCAAAATACCCTAAAAATGAGAAGCTCAAAACATACCTTCGCCCCTTCTGGTTGTTTGACTCTTCAAAAAAAGGTTAATATCCCAGGGCAATACATTTCTCTCTGAAATTTTCCAAGTGAAGACTTTAAAATTATTTTGGAAAGAAAAAAAATGTATCTTTCTTTCTCTAAGACATGCTAGGACATGCAAGGATGTCACTGACTACTTTGATTTTCCATTGGTATACACCAGGGATCAAAATTGGACCTCTTTGTCCAAACATGGACACCATTAGCTGAAAAATATCTTGCGGGCTTTTCCTTCTTCCCAGACTGTGAGGTGCTGACAATCTTTAAGCATTGCAGGTACCCTGGGATTGTACAGTTTTCCCTGTGGTCAGAAAAGCACCGTTCACTACCTACTGCATCTCTTGCTTTACATTTAGAAGCATTAGTACCATTTAGTACCATTACAGAATCACAGAATGGCAGGGGTTGGAAGGGACCTCTGGAGATCACCCAGTCCAACCCCCTGCCAGCGCAGGGTCACCCAGAGCAGGTGGCACAGGAACGCGTCCAGGTGGGTTTTGAGTGTCTCCAGAGACGGAGACTCCACCACCTCTCTGGGCAGCCTGTGCCAGGGCTCTGCCACCCTCAAAGTAAAGACGTTCCTCCTCGTGTTTAGGTGGAACTTCCTATGTTCAAACTTGTGCCCGTTACCTCTTGTCCTGTCACTGGGCACCACTGAAAAGAGCCTGGCCCCATCCTCCTTACCCCCACCCTTTAAGTGTTTGTAAGCATTAATAAGGTCTCCCCTCAGCCGTCTTTTTTCCAGACTAAATAGACCCAAGTCCCTCAGCCTTTCTTCATAAGAGAGGTGTTCCAGTCCCCTAATCATCTTGGTAGCCCTTTGCTGTCCCCTCTCCAGCAGTTCCCTGTCCTTCTTGAACCGGGGAGCCCAGAACTGGACACAGTGCTCCAGATGCGGCCTCACCAGGGCAGAGCAGAGGGGGAGGATGACCTCCCTCCACCTGCTGGCCACACTCTTCTTGATGCACCCCAGGATGCCATTGGCCTTAGTACCATTAGCATTAGTACCAAAACCAGCTACACAGGCACTGAAAACACAGTACCAGCTGAAGGTGTATAACTTGGAGACGCAGGATCAGTGCAATTGCAAATATTCACTGCAAGAACAGAGTTAACAGAAGTGGAATAATTTCTATTTCACGAAGTGAGCTGGTGAAAAATCAACAGCATTTCCTAAAGTATTTTATAAGAGCAAGGCATCTATTTTTTGTTAATTCAAAACTGACAGTAATTTAGTTATGTGGCAGTCACTTATGACTGTCTAGCACCTTTTTAAGCTTATAAAAGAAAAAAGCATGTAGTGCCAAAAACTCTGCTTATTTTAATGAAGACTAATACCAAAAAAAGAGGAGTTTCACAGCCTCTCCTGATGAGTTGCTGTGAAGTCTGCAAGGAAGCAGTAAGTGCACAGCTTCAGCTGCCCAGTGGGAGCCAAGGCACTTTTCTTACCATTTATATAAAAATCAGAAATGGTTGAGGAATCTCATTTACATTTTAACAAGTAATGCAGGTGTTGAGGAGTGTCCAGTTCAGTACGTTTGGAAATCTCACCCACCTACCTGGAGAGAACAATGGCATGAGCCTCTCCCTACATTTTCCTTTTATTACTGGCCTTTGTAACAGTTGAAAGTCAGGTGGATGGGACACCGAGGACCTCAGCACCCTGCTGATGGAGTCCGAGTGACTCACAGAGATTGCCAGAAGTTGTGGTGCTGCCAACTCTTGTGATTCCCCTGTGAGTCTCCCTCTATTTATTTATTCCTCAAAGCCTCACTTTATTTACATTACAACATGAGAGTTTCAGTTGTCATTTAAAAGAAAAGGGATTGGTCTTGTTTGGACAACACCAACCCTACAGGCTCCAGAATTGAAAGGGGAGGACAAAAAGACCTGATTACTTCTTGCATGTGTAAATTTTGTCATTTTAAGCTGGTCCCAGAACCCTTTTTTGGGTAGTGAAAGGCAACATTGGAGCCAAAGCAGGAGGCATTTCTTATTGCTCCCTACTAAAGGAAGTTCTTGGACACCACATGGGGAGGGAAGGTAGCATGATGCTTCTTGGAGACGGTGAGGAGGAAGGACCATGAGCAAACCGTAGGAAGGTGGGAAAGTCCACCTGAGTTGACAGATTAAAACGCCTTCTGGAAAGTTTGTCCCCAGGATTTTGTGGAGCTGGATATGCTGCCAGAGGAATAGGTTTTCCCCAGGCATTTCCTTTCCTGGGGAAATTACATCCAGGAGAAGATGAGCATGAAAAGTGAATGAAAGAAACCAAGCAGAAAGGAATTAACTGAACTCTAGACACTTTGCTCAGAAAGGATTTGCCTGCAATATTAGCTGAAGGACTTGGATCTCATTTTTCCACACCAAGGAGCCCATCCCTAGGCTGACTATCTTGGGCCCAGTTCAGGAGTTAACACGAGAGTCACTATTTCCTTGAACTGAAAGGACATTTTCACCTGCTTGTGGTAGGGAAGAATAAAAGTTCTTGTCTACCAGAGCTACATGAAAAGGAAAAGAAAACAGATTTTGTAATAGAGTTGCTAAGATCAAATAAACCATTTTTCTCCATAATTGGATTCACTCTTTTAGGCTTTTGATCTAAAATATGACACTCAGAATTTAGCACACAAACAAATCATTGGTTTTTCAAGGTGCTGAGAAACAGGGTTGAGCTGAAATACTCCAACATATATACCCTCCAAATTAAATCAAACACTGCTGCATGGGACCAATTTCTTCTATGCTGCACATATATATATTTCCCTACCCAAAATCCATAAAATGAAGCATTTAATATGAGCTTTACTCATCCTGCTGGATGCCGATTAGTTGAAAAATGCTGGTAAGTAACGGATCCCAGAGAAGCAAATGTTTATGCTTGCCTAAACCTAGCCAAGAAAATCTTCTATGGTGGAAAAACTGCCTCACCACGTACAGTGCCATAACTGGGAGGGTATTAATAGAAATAAAAATATAAATGCCTACTTGTTTACAGTTCTGAATTTAACTGTTATGTTGCCAGAGCAGAGAATATCATTTCTCTAGAGACACAGAGCAGAATGTAAGTGCCAAGCACAAAACCCTCATTCAACGGGAATGTTTCATAGGAGCCCAATCCTGTTTCTGCCGAGTCAATGGCAAACCAGGGGATTTAAGTCCAGCGTCTAGACACTGAAATAGCAACTCCTGCTCTCTGCTGTGCAACTAAAGAAAACGCACATACTTTTTTTTTTAGCTTAAAGAGACATGCATAATCTGGATTTGTCTGTGCACGTATTAGGTAGGCATGGAGGTCTCAAAGATAATTGCACACCTGAAAGTTTCTTGGAGAAAGGGGAGCAGAGCGTTGTGTCTGACCACCCAAAGTGTAAGCCCATGTTTTACTACACATCAGAGAAGCCACAGAGAAAGTGCCTTCAGAAATCTCCCAATGTGGAAAATCATGAGTCTACGTTTGAAACCCACCTGAGGTGCAACTGTAGGAAACCAGGCTCTGTTAATCCCCACGCTCAGAGAAATGCATGTTACAAAGGGAAACCTGACAGCTTGATCCTCACGAGGCAATTTTAATGCTGCCTGGTCCTCAGTGACTTCCAACAGAGTTTCCTCCTGTGCCACAACTGCTGATGGCTGGGCAATGTCTACTGACTCCCAATGAGACAAGAGTCTGCAGCATGCTCCCAAGTGCACAGAAGACTCTTAATACATAATAAAATAAATAACACCTGCTGTATCTCACAAACTTTGATCTTATTCTAAGATCACTTCATATTCCATTCTTGCCTTTCATATGCAGCAGTGCACCCCACTGCAGTCTTTATTTGACAGTGCAGGGCTGTTCTCGGGGGTCAGGAGAACATAATGGTCCCTCCAAAAGCCACATCTTGTGCAAGGGCTCCCAGTATCCACTCTTCAACCTCAAACCACGTGGTGCTGTGTGCACTCTCCACACACAGTCTTAATATTTGGCTTGTTCAATGCAAGTAGAGAGAAGACCTGGCAAGATGTCCAAGTAACTGGAGTTTTAAAACAGTCCTGGATATCTTTTTTGTAAATATATTACTATTCTTTAGAAGTGGAAGAGCAAGGAGAGCCATCTGCGATCTCTTACAGGTGACTGTGAAAGCTGTGGTGAGTCACGTATTTACAGTATGCTCTATCCACGCATAAAGGTCTTGTCGAAATTTGAGCAACATAGAAAGAACCACAATCTGATTCTGAGGTCATATTTTCCCTCCATCTGCCATTCTCCTCTTCCTTTCTTTCCCTACTGAAAGGTTACCTGAGATTTGCAGCCCTTTCTGCCAATGTGTTGACGTCTCAGCTAAGGTCTCTAACTCAAGTGTGCTATAGAAAACTGCGATGAAGGTTAAAGACCACCCTGACCTGAGACTGACCAACCCCCAGCCAGTGATTTCTGGATGGGAAATAAGAAATAAGTGTGAGTTTGTGTCTCAACCACCCATTCCACCATCCTGAACACAGTGGGATGTATCAGAGGAGTAACATCTTCCATTACTGAAATTTGAAACCAGACTTTTGAACCAGACTTATCCACCAGAACCCCATGACAGAATGGACAAATGCCTGGAAGCAAGAATTAGAAAACACCAAACCTTCCCCAAATCAACTTCAGCTTGCAGGCAGCGGCACAACGGGAGCTTTACTGAGCCCTTGGAATTGGGCAGGTAACACCGAGAGGAGTAAAATTATAAAATGATACCCAATTTATTATTCACCTCTTATCTTACGGAATGTTGAGTAGGTTTTGCTCCATCACCTCTCAGCAGAGTATCTGAGGACACCCACCCAACACGCCCAGCCACGTTGCCTGCAGACACCCCCCGTTACCTGTGCAAATTTCCCGGTACACATCACCCCGTTCCAGCGCGGGACAGTGAGACACCCGGGATGACGCAGCAAGTAGTTGTCCGCTCTGCCTATGAAAGTGTCCGGATAACCTGTCACTGAGCCGTCCAGATCATGGAAGATAGACATTTTGTCACCGTCATTATCATTGTTTCCAAACCACTCTCCCGATCTGCCAAAAAACACTTTGAGGCCAACCTAGCAGGAGAAAATGGGAAGAAAAATTACTGGTTAGCTCTAAGTAAGGACTTGGGTTTGCAGTGTTTTTTACAGCCAAAGCAGTGATACGGTTAGAACTAGAAAGCTCTATTGTCTGAGCAAAGAATTTTGTTTTGCTTTATCTATTTAGAAAAATTTCCAACTGTGTTGGTTTTCCCCCTCATTTCTTAATCCCAGGAGATATTTTTACAAAAATTAGACTTTCAGTTCTTTGAAATGCACTCGCACAACCATGTATTCCTTGACATCACACGGCAATAAATTGTGCGGTGGCAAAAGGAAGGGGATGACTCAAAGGGTAGGGAAGTACTGGAAGATTATGAAATTTACTGAGGAATATCACAGCTGTGATCAAAGAAACAAAAATTACTAGATATTGGGTGAATTTTCTCATATATTTCCAATGGCTGTTCTAGGGGGTTCTGTGAGTGCCATTTTTTCCTTATTGTTCCCCTAAAACCTTGTAAAACTCGTAAAAGTGACAGCAATTCTCAGACTTGGCTCTTGTGCACGTTCTAATATATCCCCTGAAGAATTTTTTTTTAGGAAAGAGAAATAGCAGGAAGCAGCATTATCCGCATTACGCACAGCTCTGTTTTCAAGATTTTTCAGCAGCTAAGCAAAAGAATCTGTCCTGATATGAAAATCCAGCGAAACAAGGAAACTGCAGATGCTCAGCAAAAAGGCACGG
Organism: Dromas ardeola; assembly: GCA_013398915.1. Taxonomy (NCBI): domain Eukaryota; kingdom Metazoa; phylum Chordata; class Aves; order Charadriiformes; family Dromadidae; genus Dromas; species Dromas ardeola. The sequence goes on along the minus strand of VYZM01022196.1, from coordinate 625,040 downwards.
AATATTTTAATGTCTGCAGAGAAAATTATTACAGTGCATGACGATTAAGTTCTGAAGTAATCAAGAAAATAATTACTCCGGGTCAAGCACTCTGAATGAATCCTGCAGCAATGTGTATAAAAGCAGACGGCATAAATAGCGGCTGGATCACGCCAACTCAAAGGACTGTAATTTGTTCCATTTAGCCCAACTAATTTTAATTGGACTGTGCACATGAGTAAGAATTAGGGTCAGCAGGATTAGGCTGCAAGTTTACTAAGGGCTTTAAAGGCTTTATTTTAACAATAATAAACAGAACAGTTTAGGAGAATAGGAGGGTCATTGTGATTCTGAGTTAGATGGAAAGTCCCATTGGCTTAAAAAGAATGACTACTGCAGCAAGAACTATTTGCAGAATAAAAGTCTTTATTCCTTTAAAATTAAATTAGAGCCTAGAACCATTTTTCTGCCACCTTCTTCTCTGAGTCTCATAAACAAATACCTGCAGCCGTCTCATTTAAAGGAGCCTCAAACACATGGAAATTTAATGTGTATTTTTGAATGTTTTAAAACCTTTTTTTGCTGCACCGCAGGAAATTTTTGCCCAAAGGGCTACTTGGCAAAGTAGGAGGATCCCAAAAGCTGTGGTTTTTTTCCTTTCTTTTCAATTTATAAAAGAGGAGATATTAAAAAAATGTAAACACTGTGCTGCAGCTCAAAGCTCCATTATAAATACTTTGTGACAGAGCACTTCTGGAGTTGCATATGGAAAGGGGCACTTCACTGGGGAGGAGAATAAAGTCAGCTGTACTTCAAAACAAACTAAGGCACAGCCAGTACAGCTTACATTAGACACGCTCAGTCTTTCCATCCAGCAGCAGACAGTTTTGGTGCTAAGGCTAATCTGATCTCTAACGTTCCCCTCTAAAAAAGTCTGAAAGTCGGAAACGAAATGGAAATGTTAATGAGCAGTGTCACTTCTTTTATAAGTCTCAAGGTTACCTTACTTTTGTATGCTGAGGGATAGGGGGGCACCGAGTTTGCAGCTACAGCTATGGCAACATGTATTTTCTTCTAATTGAATACACATGAACAGAGAAAAGACTCAGCTGGTCAGGTATGTCCATGTGGAGCTAGGAGTGAACTAGAAGAGGGTGCAGAGACAGGTCATGTCTAGCTACCACACTACTATTCAGACACCTAATTTTCACTAGGTGTGGACTACCTGGGAGTGATACGGTAGAAAGGTTACTTGAATTACCTGTCTGAAGCCTGACAGGGAGACCTGACAGATGATGGTTATGTGAGTACGTAATCTCTTAGGAACGTGCTAACTCAACCTGTCCAACGGCAGCACACTGAACCCAGCTGCAGGCAAGTCCTGAAGACTGCAGTGGAAAACTCTTTCTATATTAAAAATTGATAATATACTGGAAAACATCCTATTAACTTGCAACCTTTTCTAAAATTCAAGTATTGGCACAAGCTGCCAAAAAAAGTGCCATATCACTGTTATCATTTTAAGGAAACCAGTGTGAATCTTCCTCTGTTTTACGATCCAAGGACTCTGCCCTCATTAGCATGGCTTTTACTCCGATGGAGTGATGCAAGCCCTCATCCTGCAAATTGCCGTTGGTCAGGAGCCTCTTTGGGTTTGGGGTTTTTTTGCTGCCCTCTTTTTCAGGGGACAACAGACTTGCACTTTAACTCAGTGTCTGCTTTTCTTTTCCCCATCGTGAACTGGTTGCAAATTTCTGCTTTGACGCAGAAACCCCACGCTAAGACAACACAGGCTAAACATAGTAAAGACAACATTAGGAAGCACCCATCTCTTAGCTAGGCAGGACTGCAATTCCATGGGAGTCGCTAGACCGCAGCCAGGAGCCAGTTCTGGCTCCTCTGAGCTTTTCTGAGGACCACAAACCCACCCAACACAGACCACTGGGATTTCATTGGCACAAGACGCCATAGCAGTGGCACAGCTAAGAGTAGAATAGGCTTGAATCCACCCTAAGCTCCTGGCTGCAGGGAAAAAATAACCAGAGGGACTATTAGCAATGGATGTGAACTGGGACAGTTTATGAGTCTTCTGCACCTGGTGGAGGTGGCCTTGGATCATGGGAGCCCAACAGGTCATGTACAACTTCTTGCTCCTCACCTCACTCTACAGGAGCTGTGCATCAAAAAGGCAGAGGGGTGAATGGGTTGCTATTTTATGACTTAAAAGAGATATGTCAGGTCTTCTTAAGAAACAATGCACAAGTGTCCTTTTTGGGCATGGCTCTGTTCTGGGCTGGGGCCCTCTCCTTTGGGCTCTCCAAGTCCCACTGACTGACAGTAACCAGATCTACAGGAGACCACAACCATCCATCATGCCCTCAGCTGGGTTAAGACCAACTACCACTTCCACTGCTTCGAAATAACTTTTAAAAAGCACCCTTTTTAAAAACAAACAAACAAACCTAGCAATAATGTTGCTATTGATAAATGCACAGATATGTTAATATGTGAAATTTAGGTTTGATAACAGAAAGGCAACTAGAATACTTTTTGTGGAGCATAATGTTTAGCTCTTCTGTTCTACCTGACTGTTACTTTTATGCTGGAATTAAACAAGACCTGACTGGCTTTATTATTTTGTTGTCTAACCAATCTGCTGATTAGTCTGATTAATTATACAATTATTCCTTCAGCATGACTAATAGTTTTGTCATCACTATACAACTTGCAGTAACGTTTAATTTCTTCTTAAGACACAACTGTAAAATGATTGTCCTTCAGGGAATTAGTACTTAGCTACCCTTTAAAAAGTAATAAAATGAAGCCTGGAGATGGAAAATTAATTAAAACGGTCTACAGGCTCTATCTTAACTAGTCAAAGACATATTGTCCCATACAGCAATTAACAACAAAACAATAAACTAACCGTGGTCCTTCAAGTCTGAAATCAGATTTAGCACATCTGGGTTCAATCCAGATAAAATAGAACCAAAGTGAAAAGTGCTGGGATGCAGGTGGTTACAAACGTAAATGGTTTTTAAGCTGGCAAAACACCAGCTTCAGAAATGGGTATTTCTTGGAAATGTGCATACAAGAAATAATTATTGGGATAATGTCATTAGTTTTTTTCAGAATAGGCTGACAGTGTATTATTTTAATTTGCTTTGCAGAAGTATTTAGTAAGTCTTCTGACCATTTTTACCTTGAAAACCTCAGATCTTACAGGCATTGCAGTACTAAACTGCCTCTCAGAAAAAAAATGCTGGGATATTTAACAGGCTCATTGGCCTCAAACGGTGCAGCTGTATTAAAGAGCTGCATTTTCAGCCATTTAGTAGGTAATCATCCCCTCTGCTAATGTGCACAGATAGCATCTGTCTGAAACCATTCTGTTGGACAGAGTCCTACACCCATTACTGAAGGAAAATTTCCACTCTCTTCCAGTCCACCGATCGATCTTTTTCCATCGTACATTTCTCTCTAAGATCCCCTCCCTGGTTCCAGGTTGATTTTCTCATTCATATTCCCCATGATCATCTTATAAGCATTTCCCTAAGGGAGGACATAAAGAAGGTATGGCAAATTAGCCTTCATTCATGTTCCAAAGCTCCCTAAAGCATCTAAGGTAGCGAAGAAATCTTTACTGAAATGCACTGTGTTTTCTTTAGAGGAGCAGTCAAGTGACTGCAATCAACGTCATCCTTTCGTGAAATACCCTCCTGTTGTTGGTCTAAAGTGTACCAGAGAGGGGACAGACAAACTAACTGCTTGCCAGAGAGAGTGATATTGGTCAATCCCAGAGCAATGGAAATTTTTCTCAAGAAAAAATCCAAACCTCAAGCCAAAGTTACTACAGTTCATGGACATCTTAACAAGCATGGACCTTGTTTGAAAAAAGCTAAGGAGTAGTTATGATCCCTGGGAGTGAGCCAGGTGGAATCTATCATTTCCCAAGCCAAGCACGCAGGGTCATGATCCCTGCAGGAATCCAGGACAAGGACGGGAATTGCTCAGCATCCTACAGCTCCTGTCAAGGCAGAGATACAGAGCCCCATTCTGCTGTCACTGCTCAAGGGAAGTCCCTGTTGTGCTCAACAGGAATCTCACTGCTGACGCCAGAAACTGGGCCATGGCTTTGCTTCTAAATGCATTCGCTTATTTCTGTGTAAGAATTGTTTTGCAGCTTACTGCCTCTCATTTGTGTTCCCCTCAACCTCTGAGGCCAGATCCTCACCATGTCCTCAGCATGTAGAAGCTGGTAATGCTGCACCAGCTAAGAGTCATGTTCTGCATTTTCTGGTTACAAGAAATCTTCATCTAACACAGATTTTTTTAATGTATGTCTGCTGCTCAGGCATAAGATACCTTCACACTTTACTGGCTTATAAATAGCCTTTATTAAAAAAAAAAAAAAGTTGCCAAATGAATCAATGGTGTGCACCAATGTAGCACGCATCACTACCCGGAAATTCCTGCTCTAGGATAAATCTCTCACCACTTCTAAAAACTTCAAAAATTTGCACATCTAACAGCATGCATTCCTGCTTTTCTTACTCACGCTTTTCTCCATCAGGATCTGTGACACGTTATTCTGGGGGCTTATCTGCCAGGAGTTTTTCATGAAGAACCCGATGGCACTTGAGTATCTGTCAACAGTGGGGGTGAACTTCTTGAAAGTGCATTTTGCCATCCTGACAGGCCCATCATAAATCTGGAATCCACGTATAGGGAATGTCCTGTGAGATTTAAAGACAACCACAGTCCTGTGTTAAAAGTTTGGGCAAACTCTGAGTCTTCTCCTAAAGTCACAGAAAGATATTAAGAAGTAGTTAAATCACTTTTCCTTTCTCAAAACTGGGATCTGGACTCTCATCACACAGTTAATGAAAGATGAAATTCTGATGAACATCCTCTACGGGATAAGGTTCAAGAGCCAAAAAAAAAAAGACTCGTAAGCTTGCCTAAGGCTTGTAAGCTGGGGTAAAGCAGTTCAAAACCCTTGTCCCCAGCCACCCAGGGCTTCATCAGCACAAGGAAGACCCAAAGGGCTGTGTGGCAGCATAGCCATCAGGTTCCCTTTTCCAGGGTAGAAGAGTTTCTCATGAAAACATCAGCATGATTGAAAAAATATCAGTCAGACTTCCTGGAGGCAAGTGTCTCCTTGGAAGCAGGTACCAAATGGTGCAGCACAATTTCTTCTCTCCCTACAAGCCATGTCACATGAGATCCCCAAGATCTAGTCGACAGCATTTCATACAGAAAAGCAATTCCTGCAGCATCAGTCCGCGGGCATGTTGTCAAGACTTGTCAGAGTTGAAGGAGACGCCACTGGAGTCACAGGTAAGGACCTACCCCTTCCATGGTTTGTTTTGAGAAGGTGCCAAGTTTGGCTTGTCCCTCGTTGTGTTTAATTAGAAGGTGGCCTGCAGCGGCTTCGTAGATGGTAATGAAGCTGGTTCGTACTAGCATGGAAGGGTAGGTCAATGCTTACTGAGTCCAGAAAGGGTTGCTCAGGCATGAAAGCCACAAAGTGAACATCACATGGGCACACGGGTTCTCTCCAGCCTGGGGGTCACTGAGACACAGATTCCCCCCCCCAGCCCTGATGTTCTTTCTTACAGAGATCCAGAAATACTTGGCTTATTGGAAACACCGGGCACAAACAGTGTTTCTTGACCAAATAATTCTTCTTTAATTTCCAGAGCTGTTATCCCAGTAGTTGGATCTGGTGCAACCCCCACATCCCATTTTGAGCTATGGCGTAATGAAAGGACAGATATGAGACGTTTTGGCATACTCCTTTCCAAGAGCGCATTGCTTAAGAATATCGCAGATGATTAGACCTTGTTTGAACTGCAAAGGAGCTTTTTTTGCAATTGCAATTAAAATAGCAACACTGATAATAACTGAGGATAGCTCTGATTATTCTTACTGTCCTACACAGATCCCATTCCTGTGTCACTATGGCTGAGACATGTATAGTCAGGGCTGTGTGCATGGCACGTCTGCTGAGTACTGCTTATTCCTTAATTTTATATTCCTCGTAGAGGGGTTAATGGTTGGTGAGCATCACCAACAACATACATTAGGGTAGAATTTAGGCTTGGGGAAGCCACACCTTGCTATGGGGATGTGGGTAGGCACCGCAGTTGCTAGGCATGAGGCTGTGCTGCTGTCAAAATAGAAAATAAAATACAGCTATTGAAAGAGAAATAAGATGCAATAATGAAAAATGGTTTGTCCTTTGTCAAACCTGCCACGTTTGCCCAGCTATGCCAGCAGGAGGGACGGTGGCACGGTGTATGGGACCTGCACCATCAGCTCAACGCTGTGCTACCGAAGCGCTACACAAAAGCCATTTGGTATCTTTCAGATTCTCTAATCCATTCTCCAGTGACTATTAAATTAAGCAGAAAATTAAATCAAACACATTCAGTTGAGAATGCTCTCAAGCTGTTGGCTTGAAGAGTGAGTTTATTCGGATGCTTATTATTTCTGGCCTGTACAATAATTCAGACACCGGTATAAATTACTCGTTGGTAGTCACATTCATTCCTGAGGCTTTTCTTCTAACTTATGCTAACACCAAGAAGAAATGGCAGAAGAATAACTCACTTGTTTCTGGGCAGTGTTCTGTATTCTCCATTTGCCCCTTTTCCCCAGTAGCTGTTTTGGCCTCCCTGGGAGCCAAAGTTGCTGCTTTCTCCAACAAAAATGGAGCGTGTAACCTCCAGGCTGGAGCCTTCGTCTGTCGGGAAAGTTCCATCGCTACAAGCAAAGAAACACCAGGTAACTGTGCAGCACAGCGCAACCTATCAATTAACACTTTTTAATTACACCACAGACACATTAGAATTTCTTTCTTAATTTGGAAAAAAAGTGCGTGCAGTGGTATAGCAGCCTGCTTTAAAATCTCTTTGGAAACGAGCAAGTTAGTGCTGGGGTAGCTTAGTGCTCGGGTGTCACTAATACAGGTAACTCAGTCAGGGTAAAACCAGCTCTACCATATATATACATATATACATATACACAAACACACACACACATATCTATATATATATGTTTGTATATAAAAAGAAATGCTCTATACTGAGTTCCTTTATAAATTTTTGGCTACATCCCTGAAGCAAGAGCCAGATATCACTGATTCTCATTGCCTGGCTTTGGCTATGGTTTATTTTTGCAGGTCTTTTGCAAGAGGGGTCAAGACGAGGGCAGCAGGAGCATGGTAGACACCAGCAGAAGAGGCAGGGGACCTGCTGTGCCACCACATGGGACGAACCCAGCCACCCTGCCCCAGCAGCACGTGAGCTATGGGCAGTGCTGGTCCACTGGGCTAGAGCAGAAGAAAAGTCTCCCCAAATGCAGAACCAGATGTTTAGTCTACTGGTTCACGACCTACCGTCCAAAAGGAAGTATTCAGCAATTACGATGTATTCCCCAGACACGCTGAGGCAAAGAGAATGAAAGGCTAAATTGCCCTTTGTATTAACGGCTGTGCAGGGAAGACTTGATGTGGTCTGGGAGGGAAACGTGAGGTTTTCTTGTGTCTTACAGGAATTACCAGGGGAGTGTCTCAGCTTCCGTTCTCGAGCCTCTTACATTGGGGGAAAAAACTGGAAGAAGGTCAATTTTAAGAAATTACCTTGCCAGAGTGAGTCCAATTCCATTGTCTGAAAACCTGGGACAGAAGAAACACAACGGTGTAAATGAGGAGGAATGTCTGCAGTGAATTTGGCCTACAGACCTATTTATGTGTGCCGCGAGGGGAATAATATAACACGTAATTATAGTAACCTACCCCGAGTTGCGGAAAATAATGTCGCCGCCCCTGGCCCAGGCCCCATGGTCATTATTTTTAAAAGCAATAAGACCATCAATCACGGCAGGAACTCGCGGCTTTTCAGGATCAGCATCTTGATGTGGGCGAAACCTGAAGCAAGGAGCTTAGTTAATGGGGCACTAGAGACATAGGAACCGACCTCAGACAGAGGAGGTTGTGCCTAGCAGACCTCATTGGGCTTCTAAATATCATCGTGATGGGCCTAAAGAGGTGATATGCCCTGGATGAGAGTCAGGCTACTAGCTTGATTTCATCTCTGTGCTTTGGTACAAAGCAGAAAACAATAAACATTCATAACGGTGAAATTCTGGCCCCAGTGAAATCAACAGGAGATTTCTCACTAGACTTCAATGGGCCTACTGCTACTCCTTAATTTGATTCAGTGTGATTCAGAGGCACAGAAAATATTTTTCCCAAGTCCCTTGGGTCCTTTTGTAATTGTCCTTACAAGGCCCATTGAGAATCCCTGGATTGATGCTAGAAAATCAATTAGGTGCTTTCAAGAATCTCATTCAGCAAAGATAACGGAGTAATTGGAGCTGCTTTCCTTGCATGTACAGACCAGACCTCCATATGCCTCTGTCTCTGCTGAAAGAGAAGCTGTCATATGAAAAAAGGATTTGCCCTGGGAAGCGGGTGCTTCTCAATTACTGTTCAGTTACTAATAGTGTGGCTATTTCTTGCCACACTGGCTGTTAACGGTAGATTTGTGCCGTGTTTGGAAAAAAGTTGCTTTTTCTGAGTCTACCCTCCCCTCCTACTTCTTCCATCTGATGTACTAAGTGCTCAAGGGGGTGACCCTGGCAGGGAAGTCTCACAAAGGGACGCAAAGTCCCCCTTTCCTTTCAGCCATATGGGAGCATTATTTGTGACATTGATATGATGGAGGACAAAAAAAGCCAAGGCCTGACCAAGAGCAGTGGCTGATTTCTACCACATCCTCCTCGCATAGACCCACAGGGCTGCAGCGAGTGGGAAAATGGCCTTGATTTATCTGCTTCCACTCCACGAAAGGAGGCTCAGAGATTTTAAAGCAGCTGACAGAAAGCTTTGAGGCTACTTTATTTTCCTCATTAATCCTACAGCAGTCTCAGTAGGCTCTTACATCATTTTTCAAATGTACATTCTTCTAAGTAATTAATAAGAAATGCCGGAGCTTACAAACCCGCTAACGGATCTGGATCCCCTTTCACGTGCTTCGCTGCTTAGTCCTCATAACCCCAAGTGCACGTGTATCACTTTTGATCAGCAATAACACAAACAATTCAGTGCACAGCTATGAAGTATTTCCCTCTGCACATCAGAGATAGCTTGTGGGTTTGTTTTTTTTTCAGATGCTCCCGCCATAATGAGGCATTAATGATCTGCTAAATACAATGCAGAAGCCAAGAAGCAATACAACTATCCAAAATACTTAGCCATACAGCATGCGCTTACCTGGCATTATCGACAGTGAGATACTCTCTGGGATCTTCAGCGCTGGCTCTCGTTGTCTTTACTCCTTTTCCAATAAACAAACCAGCCTGAAAACGCACGCGACTCTAATTATTTTAACAGAGACCAGAGATCCCAGACTTTTATCAACGGGCGCGGGCAGCCAGTGCGTGCAGGCACAGCGAGCGCCCGCAGCCTGGGCTTTCTCTTCCCTTTCGGTGTCCCTCGGCTCAGCGTGACATTAGCAGAGGCTGAAGCCAGGACAGAGCCTGCCCTGCCATGTGTTATGCATCAGCATCTTGTACTGCCTCCTGACCCAAAGCAAGGCACTGAACTCCCACTCTCTCTCTCTCTCTCTCTCTCTCTCGCAGAAAGCAATAAGGGACTCTGCCAAGCTCTTGATAACTTTTTGGAAAAAGAGCGCTGTTAAGAAGTAAGGCTTTAAATAAAGAGTGCCGAGTCCCCTGACAGTCAAAAGAGAACATGAGCTGCTGTAGCCAAGTTAAAGACTTTGGGCTAGAGCAGCAGTTGTCATGGACCGAGACGTAAAATATACAAGGCACAGAGAACAAGCACTGATTTCAATCTAGAATCCTGAGAAATAAGTTAAAAATACTTTTTATAGCTTACAGGTTATGTTTTCGTGTCAACAGTATATTTGGAGCAAAGTGTTTTTCTTGGAATTACCCTCACTTTTCAAAGGTGATGAGCAGGCCCTGGCAAAAACAACTCATCCCCCTATATCCTTGTACCACTGTGGCCAACAGCAGTGCTCAGTGTCCTGCTTGTCATTCCTTAAATCTCACTTAGTAGTAGGGGTATCTATGGCCTGGGCGCATCCCCTCTAACACATGCTGAAATGGGAGCCCCCATTCTGCTAAGCCCCCTCTTCAACCATTAGAAAGAGAATCACCCCCAAATTTTGATTTTCTTTTGATACAGTGTTGAAAGATCATTATCAAAATGTAAGATACCCATGACCATCTGATTTCAGAGCACCAGACACAGCCAGCCCCACGCCATACTATTGTATTGGTAGTAACATATAAAAATCATCCACATGCCTTGAAATTGGAGTGGACTCTGTTGTTGTAAAATACTCCCAAGGGGGTATGTTCAGCCTGTCCCTCTGGATATTGCCCCTCGGACTGTCCAGTGGGAACCCGGTGGAAGATGTACCATATCCCGACATCCTAAAACAGAAAGGGAGGTCCAAGAAATGGGATACTACAATTAATGACACAATTTATCTTGGGGACTTAGGGTTTCCCACTGTGCTGGCCAGATTCCTAACCTGAGCCTGCCAAACACGTGCGAGTCCCAGGGGACACACACCACCCAAACTCTTACACCTCCCAACCTATCCTTTGGCATGCACAGTGGGCCCCCAGGCACACACACACTGCTTTTAAAAATGCATATATCGTGGGTGAAATTCAGGTGGGTTATTAGAAAACATAGCCTTCTCTATACAGGCACATTAAACACAAACATGATTTGGGTAAACATCAGAGATAATAACAAGGAGAGAGTATATATTTGTATATACAAATATAAAATTTTATTGTGCATTTAACTATTAACTACTAATAAAAATCAGCGTTGGCTAAGAGGCACCGCACACCATTTCCAACCACAGTTGTGAGAGAAATCAGTCTCGGAGATACCAGTGTGAGAACTGTAGGCAAACACTTGTTCTTAACAGAGACAAAGGTTGCCGAAATATGTATCTAAATTTTACAATGGCTTACTAAAAATTCATTGCCCTCACGCTAGTGACATCAATAATAGTAGAACATATGGGAACTGAATGCAAAGCATAACTCTTGCTGTAAAATGATTTTACCTGAGCACCAGCTGCTGCATTCTCTATTAGGTTGTTGTTTGGATTTGCAATCCAGAATGTGCTGACAGCCCTGAAAAAATCAAAATCAAAATGATCCTAAGCAGTTACCAAACAGGAAGGGATACATTTTCATAGCACCGCACTGGACTTGAGCCACAACTCTCCTATTGACTTTAAAACTCCGCACAACCTTTTAATGATACTCTTTAAGGAAAAGAAACCATCTAGTGATGTCAGACATGCACATTTATGGAGCCATATGCTGAACCTATTGTAAATTATATGAGACCGTTAACACAAAATCCATGCTCTGTTAAAGGCAGCTTAAGGAAACCCGATGTCATTTCTTTTTTTTAAAAAAAGTCAAGCAGCTTTGGAAAATGTCTGAAAAGTGAACTTCTGGTTTGTTTTTTGGAACTCCAGGGGCAATGGCAGGAGGTGTGGGATTCTGTATGGATTTTTGAAGCTTCGAAGTGAAAAACAAAACAAATGTCCTTGCAAGCCGCAAATGGCTCGTTAAGCAGGAGATTAAGGAGATATTAGTTTGAAGTTTGTTCAAATAAGGAGCTTCTGCTTTAGAGAGAAGATCAGTAGTGGCACAAAGAGAAGCCAGATATAGCTATGAAAATATTATCATCTGTTGTCTTACTTCATTTGATAACATCTTTTGTAGTAATAAAGACCACCTGAACAAACACTGTAAATCTTTTCTCATGACCGTATCAATTAATTTGATCATTCTAAGCAGAAAATCTCAATAATTTTTTAGCCACCTTAACAATTACATTGTCAAGAATCCACACTCCTTTGGATTAACAGAACCACTAAATAGGCACAAAATAAATCTGTATTAACCATACAAGTAACCTTAGCATTTCAACAACGACAATTGTAATTAATCTGTAGGTTTATTTACACAAATTTAAATATATAGGGTTTGGCCACTGAATCCTTTTCCAGAAAACATGAAAATAGAAATTTCCTTGCCTAAACTATGTTCTTGCTCACAAACCGTAGCCAGCCAAGTACCTGCATCCCTCCAGGTGCCCATGTCACAGCTAATCAGTCTCCAAAATAGAGGCTGACTTGGGTCAGCTATAGCAGGATATTGTTTATTGTTACACGATGCTCACCGTAGTTTATGCAAATCTCTACATTCTCACTAAATCTCCTGATGTGCTCTAGATATTCATCCACTCACATACTATTGACCAATTTACTCTAAACGCTGCAGCCCCAATTCAGCCTTGGGGAAATAAGGCAAAAACTCACTTTGTAGTAAGTGATATTTTTTACCAGCCTATACCAGGGCTGAAGCAACTTGCATTTATCAGACAGATCTCATGGAGCTTTCAACATAAAAAAAAAAAAAAATGAAAGGGGTTCAGAAACGAGCAAAGTGCTCTAACGTATTTGCAATTCTCGGGAAACAGCAACAGGAATAACCAGCAGCAAATATTCCTTACTTAGGATTCATGCAGGCGTTAACACGTATCTTCACATGCAAAACATGGTCAAGTAGCTAAATTATCTTAAAATGAGAAATGGTAGAAAAAACCACAATTTTTCATTTAATATCGAATGGCACCTTCCAAAAGTTTGATCACAGCATTCTTTGGGACCCAGCTATAAAGAGCAACGTAAGTTCAAAGCCTGACTCCAGCTCCCGGAGCACTTACGTGCAGTCAGTGCTCGGCACAGGAACGTAATTCCCATAGACGTGGCTGCGGATGGCAAGGCACATGGTCTCATTGCGATCCGAAGGCAAGATCGTTCCCGACCTCGTGAGGAGGCCCAAGTTGTGATAAAACGTATTGCGTTGCTCCGTCCCGTCTTCGAGGAAGAAGCAGTGCCCCAGAGTGTCATAGCCAATGGTGTCTTTTACCTGGAAAAAAGTATAGAGGCCATAGATGGCAATGCTGACAGCAGTAGGGACTATAAGTGACATGCTTTGCTTATCAATAAATTGCCGAAATGCTGATGGAGAGGTTTTACCACCCCTCTGCTCGGCGAGCAGTGCCTCCATAGGCATCCGTCCTGGAGCTAACTCAAACTACATGTGGTTTGCATAACTGTGGGCTGTTCTTCTTAGACAGCAAAACTGCTGTTAAAATTACTCTGAGGAAGGTCACATGCATAATTAAAGGAAAATTGCAAAATACTGGATTTAAGACTGCCCTCAGCTCTAGGAGAGAATATTCGATTCAGTGTCGTGGAGTAAACATCTGTGTAAAGATAAGCATGTCTCACATGATAAAGAGTTAGCCTGGTTAATCCAGAAATTTTCATGACTGCAACACTTCCCAAATAAAATCAGAAATTCTTTAAAATGCACCATGTGAAGTAATTTATGTTAACGAAGTTTCTATTCTTTCTCCTCCACCCAGAAGGTGCGGGGCCGCATCACTCCTGTAATGATCAGCTTGGGCAGAGATGGTATTTTACTCTTTCAGCCTATTTAAGATTAACTGACGTGCACAGGGGTATTGTGTTAAACCCTAATTTGACCAAGAGGACTTAGCACAAGCCTCCTTTGATGTACAGTCTTACGAAGACATATTCAGAAATCCTTCTTTTAAGTGTAAATACTAAATCAGGTTAGCTGAAATACCAGCTATTTGTTACTAAATCTTACTGAAACTTAACTTTGTACTCCAATGATCCCTGTCAGCATATTTATTCACTCTTCAGGCATACAAAATTCCTGTTGACGTCAGAGTTATGTCCGTGTAAGACTGCAAGATTAACTAATATTAACCTACTTGGTTATTTCTGTATACAGAGGGACACTTGAACCAAATCCATTTCAGATTCATATCCTGTGCGTTCCCCTTAATGGGCTGGAACCGTACATAACATCTGGAGTCACAAACAGTATAGTCCCCATAGGTATATCTCTAACTGGATTTCCTTGTTTCCCTGGCAGTCACCTCTCAAACTTCTCAGCTGCTGCTCTTGTCTCTGCCCTAATGAGGTGTTCAAGGAAGAGTTAAAAATAAGGCACAGCACAACCAGGTACCCAACTCCTACCTGATACAGCTTTGGAAAGCCACCCAGACCCTGCAGGCAGGTGCGATAGCTCGGGTGAGCTATAAGGAGGATAACACAGAACCCCCGTGCAGCGACACTGAACGCGTCCCTACCAGCTGAGTCTCGGAAATACAGATAGGAAATGGATTTAGATAAAAATGCCAGTGTCTTTGCCATCTTGCTAAGAACAGTCAGCCTGGCTACTTCTATCCTTCCAAATGATGGGCAGAAGCTGCGCTAAGGAGGCCACAGGAGACTATTTTTGGAAAGAAACTGTAACAGCAAACCGCCCACTGTTTTAAACAGCATTTCGATTGTAGAGTTTCAGTCTTCTGAATGTAGCTGAAGTTCGGCTAATCCGTGCTTCAGACAGCTGTGTTAAAAACCAGCCTTCCATCCAAAACCAGACTTCAGCTTTAATTCATATGATTTGTCACAGCTTCAGAAACACGTGGCAGCCTGGAAAACTTAAGTACACGGAACTATATTGATCGCTCTCCTAAACAGAAATAACATAATTTATGGGTTGCTTACATTTGCACCGAAAGATAAGGGTCCGTGCCACTAGATCACAACCCCAATAACTGACCAGTTCTGGCATGTCACAGGTAGAAACTAAAAGCTTGTGAAGGAGAGCCCACCTGCGGCACTGCGACAGCAGCGCGTTACTGTACGTGTCAGCATGAAACGCTGCCCACCGCGCAGGCGACAGCCCCGCCGCTGGGTCCGACACCCGCTGATGAAGATGCCTCCAAACACTGAATTATATATAGCTCAGCAACACAATATAAGTGACCTTTATGCGCTGCAACGTTAGACACGAAGCTACAGTAGTCTGTGTGTGCCAGGGCAGCAGCGGCATGTCGCAGCCTGCTTCCCAGCCACGGCGGGTAACCCAAGCTGTGCGTGCCACCGGCTCGCAAAGTGGCACAAGGCTGGCACGTGGGAAGAGCAGATGGGAGAAGGGCCTTGCAGACAGCACCGCATGGCCCGGACACAGCAAGGATCAAACCACCGCGTTCCTGCAACGTACTTCTACAATTACATCCTCTAAACCCTCGAAACAGGAGAGGGAAAAACCACCCGTCTGATTTATTCTGCCTCAAGGGCTGAAGTTTCATAACCCGATGCTAAAGCAGGGAGCCATCTACGTTATTTAACTGCCTTGCTCTGATACACATGCTCTTCTCTGGAACTGTAAATTATTTTTATTTATTCTTAATGCAGGGCTTTTTATTACATTTTATTCACTCTTTATCTTAATGACTGTATTGAAACCACACGATGCTTCTGCAGAATCACATATTTAACCTTTGCTATAAAATCTGTTCACTGATTCATGGACTCAAAGCCCTCAGCAATCAGATGTGGGGGGGAGGTGGATCTCACCCTTGGATTCTTGATTTCACAACTAGCGCATCCCACGCATCCAGATAAACCCTTGACAACCTCACTTCTGAGAAAGAGCAAGAGCATACACCATTCTTCTCAGGACCAATATTAACATAAGGCTTAATTTTTCATCCCGGGCAGGTTCCTTCAATTCCAGAGGTTTAATACCAACGAGAAGAAAAAGCAAGTTAAACCATATCCACACATACTGGGCAAGTCTCCTACAACCTAAGGTCTCTGTACACAAAAGCAGGCTCTACAGCCAGAGCAAATAATGTATATGAGAAGGCAATCAGAAATTTTGAGTCATCTAGACAATACAAATCCAGCTTAGGGTACATGAAAAGTACTCCCAGTTGTACAAGTCCAACATCATATTTTGGTGAATACACCCTTTTGGGGGAAGCTTTTCACACAAGGCTCCCAGCAGAGTGCATCCAGGTTGTGTCTTACACAGCTTTATGTCCAGGGTTGAGAAAACGTTGTCAGGGCAAAGGCGGGAGGTGACGGGTAATTCAAGGAGTGTCTCTGCCTGAGCACACATCGGGTGGATGAGGAAATGCCCACAGACACTGAAACACCGTTCAGCATCCTGCAGAGCACACAGCAATCGGACGTGTCGGGACTGGAGCAGGAATCTGTCTTTTTCCAGCTGGGACATGTATGGCTTTTTTGTGGTTTGGGGTTTTTTTAAGAGGAACTTAAAGTTCCTCTCCACAATGCCCTTGTGAGGATCTAGGTCAAAGCCAAGTTCCTGAGGGCTTTTCTGGCACTGAAGCAGACGTTTGGGTCTGTCCCTCTCATATTTCTCTCCCTTTGTCATGTGAGTATTTTCGGATATATTTCACATTGCCCTGACTCGAACAACCCCTGTCCTTTTTATCTCTTCTGCAAATTAAAGGTCCATTGTTTCAGTCAGGTCCAGTAAAGGTCCATTGCTTTCCTTTTAAAAGAAAGTTCCTATTATCACAAACTGTCCAGAATAACCATGGCAAAGATTCCACTGTATCTGATCACACCATTAATAATACTAATTAGGCAATACTAAGAACCTGAAACTCCTTTCAAAGAGCTGCACTACCAGAGCAACAGTCCTAACCTGAACACCAATCAAATAAAGTTGACAAGTCAGGACATTTCTTGGGGAAAAGATGCCTTCTTTCACATCCTGCTTTCTCTTTGCATCACAAACGGCTCTTACTGTTTAGCAGTGCCTAAGCAAAGAAATTAACTTGGTACTAATAAAATATGTCTCCTACCAGAAGGCCATGAGTTCCATGTATGGCAACACACCTAGAGAAGCAGTGGTGGATGGCCAGGTTATCGAGGTAGGTCGGGCGTTCGTATCCTCCTCTCTCATCCACATCCTCAGCCAGGTGAAAATGCACAGGGTAACTGCCCAGGATCTGCTGCCCCATGTTTTTTAATTCCACTCCTGACATGTGAACAGAGCGAAAATTCCTTAGGATCTGTTGAGACAAATGTAGAACGAAGTAAGGCATTACAATATAAACACACGCAAAAAGAAAAATGCCTTTTTTTTTTTTTCCCCCCTCTCATTAGGCAATACGTTTGCAGAGTGAGCCAGGGCCTGATCCCAGAAGGAGGTGTCAGCTCCCTGCTCTGAGTCACGGCAGCGCAGCACCTGCAGAGCACACCGACGGGCACGGGGCTGCCGCGTCCAGCTGCCAAACACCCCATGCAGCATTTCGCAACAGCAGCGTGTGACACGGCTATGGGTAAGGTGCTCCTGCCAGCTACATTTGCCACCAAGCTCTGTTTCCTGGCAACTTTACCTCTGTCAAATGATTTCAGGCAAGACCTGCACAGCTCCCCGATTTCCACCAAGTGGTAGAGGAGTCGTTCTACACAGAGCCCCTGCAAGACTTTGCACCTCCACCAGGAACACCTGGGACAACCAAGAGGAGGCAAAGCACAACAGGGCGAGAGCCAGCGCTTCTCTGAGCCATGAAGGGGGCAGGGTTGCTCTGCAGGAAGCACAATTTCTTCAGCAACATCTCGCAAACTGGGTAACTTCACACTGACCTTACTGACGGTGATGCCACTGAAGAATCCCCTCTAGCCCAGGGAAGGGTACGGTTTTGCATATGCGGTGACCAAAACGGCACAGCCTCATTGCAAGTCTAGTCTTGCAAAACAGGCCAACAAACATTTCCCTCCTTTACAGACAAGTATACCTTTTTCCCACACGCAGTGGTGGTTTCATGCATTATATTGCTTGTTTACAAACCAGGAAAGGAACAATTTGAAACCACCTAGAGGCATATGCATTAAAAATCACTCACTTTAATATGTCCTCCAAATGTGTCAAAGGAGAAAAACTGACATTGATTTTGTCCATAACAGGAGTCTTCCATTTCTCCTTGAATAAGTATATTTCTTGTCAGAAGACCAACCTCTGCCCTCATATCGACGCCATCTATGACTTCTCCAATATGAAGATAAAGTGGGCTGCCTGTGAAAAATCAGAAACCTCTTCATTCAGGGTGAGCACTGCATCTTCATCATGGTATTGTTCTAAGCAAGCGCATGGCTTTCATTTAAGTAATCACAAAGCCTGGGGATGTGCCCAGTTGTCAGTATTTGATCCCAGAGGAGATCAGCACTTCCCCTGGCTTTGACAAGGAAACACTGCCTTTGGTCAAACTTCGAAGTCTCAATATAATACTGGGGCATTCAACTCTCATATGACAAGTGCCCATGTGTTTATGACAAAAAAACTGGCTAAAAAGACAAGTAAGTGTAAACGTAGAATGCGAAAGACAAGAAAACATAAATATTTATCACAAATACTGGCTTAAAAAAATTATTTCATACCATCAATTTTTACTTGATTATTTTTACATTCAGGGCAAGGAAGGAGATTAAACTCTTCAGCCTGATGCATAGAATAATCTGTACTGGCAACGACGATCCGGTCACCAGGTAACCAACTCGTAACCTCATCCACCAAATGAAGAATAATTCCTTTGGACACTTCCACTTTAAACCCATTATGAGGCACTCCTGAAAAACAAAGCAGTCAATTAGTTTTACAGTTGCGTATGACAGAATGATGCAACTAGCGAAAGAGTGTATCAGGTTAGTTTTTACCTAAATAACTCTGTGTGCAATAGAAGTGCTCTAGCCGTTAAATATGCCGGTGCCATCTCTTTGTGGGCAGCTAAAACATTACTTTGTGAGAGTAATGCTGTTAGCGTGGTCACCGTCCATGTGAGAAAAGACCACGGTATTATTCTCATTGCACTGTTACAGATTCCCAGCAGCCAGAGAAAGCAGAGCAAAGCAACAGAAGACAAGTAATTGTCGGGGAAGACTAGACCTTTTATCCATCCGCTGAAAGCCGTAACAGTAAAACGGGTGCCGTCGTAGGTAAGGAAATCTCTTCGGGCTACGGCTAACCCCGTTGTTCCATTCCCGTGATACTCCCGCTTCTCTTCTGCTGTGGACCCCTGATCCCCTCCGAGGATCCCCACCAGCGCCCAGGGCTGCCTGAAGGAGACCGGGAAGGTGCAAAGCGAGTGACATCCCCAACCCTCCAACCCCAAACAGCTCGGGCAGGAGGGGAGGACCCCCCCCTTCCCTCCCTCCCCCGGCCGGGGGTACCCTCCGGGCCCGGCCGAGCCCCCGCTCGCTCCGCTCCGTCGGGGCGAGCCCCGGGCGGGCGCGGCGGAG
>VYZM01022196.1:561819-596580 GCA_013398915.1 Dromas ardeola | reverse complement strand
GCTGGTTATGTCGGGGGCTGCCGCCAGCCAGCACTTACGGGCACGGGGCGAGCGGAGATGCTCCGGTCTCCGCCGAATGGAAAAAACTTCGTTCAGGTCCCACGCAGAGCAGAAGGGAGAGCGCACCTTTGTGTGCGGCAACCCCCTGGTAGAGCTACAAGCCCAGGGGACAGAGGACTTGCCCATTCCCCAGCAAACTTACAGGAACACAGAGTTTTACTTTATAAAGGCAAGGTAGCCTACCACACCGCTGGGGCATAAGGAAATCCAGAATAAGGCAGGTTTTTTACCTTTACAGGAACCAGAAGACAATTTACAATTAACATGCTGAAGGTGTAGGGGGTCTTCTTGGGATTTCTTCTTTCTTTGGTGTTTTTTTTCTTTTCTTTTTCTTATTTTCTAGGCACGTTAGTCTACCACTTTCTGCAAAGTACCACAGGCACCCAGTTACAAACACAGATGTTGCCAGAGGCAGGGTGTCAAAAGAGCGGTGCTCACTCTCCCGCTGTAAGGACTAGCTCGTCCTTTTTAGTGTTGTAACAGTTATGAGACCCAAATTTTGCACATACAACCTCCCTCTTTGAAATTCATCCCGATCTGATCCAAGAATTACTGCTGGACTTGGAAAGCAATAAATACTCAGCAGGTAGTTTCTGTGCTTGACCTCATTCCCCAGAGCAGATCGACCACCATCAAACAGCCACCGGACCCTTAACCAGTGCTAGGAGTACGAAACGACCACATTTGTAACACAAAACATTTCAGAGCTAAAATGGCTGGTGACTTCCACAAAGAAGGATACAGAGAAATAAGGCAAATGGACTTAAACGAGATCATTAATTTACATTCATGAGAATAGACCCAGGGAAGAAAACATTTTCCAAATGAGAACAATCAAGGTTTACTGCTGAAGGAATCACCGGAGGAAGAACCTGCATTGGTTCTCTACTTCTGTGCTCAGCATCATTTAGAAAAAGCTAATATGATGCAGAGTTTATAAAAGATGTGCACAATACCGGTGTAAACACAGGTTTGGGCATTTAGAAAGCTAAAGGCTCAGCACCCAGAGCAGAGTTGCCACAAGTTACCGGAATGACATGGAAGAACGAGGAAATAAAATGCAGCAGAGGCAACTCGGGGTAACAGATCTCCATGTGAATACAAGTTAAATTTGTAACAGTTGCATAAACTGAAAAAGCAAACTCCCTGAAACATGCTACCTTTAAAGTTGTGACAAATATCTCCCTCTGGCTTTTCAAAGTACAAACATTAAACAGCTACTGACAGAAAAGCAGATGTGCCACACCTTACCTTCCTGAAAAAAGCCGCGCTTCCCAGATGGCTGTACTATACGAACAAAGTCACACAGGAAAAAGAGAGAGCATCAAGAAAAAAATATTCACGATCATTTATACCCTTGGAAGACCCGTTGCGTAATTTATCCAGGCCCAGCCAGCCATTTTTACAGTGACACCTCAGTAGCTCTAATATATGCATAACAAGTCCTCGCAAAGGCCCACATTACACATTTACGTGACAGAATGTCAGCAGTTTGCTGGAACAGGCTATTTTTTAGCCCAATCCAAAGTTTCTCCTTTGTAACCTCACATCATCCCCTTTCCCATCATTTAAAAATTCTGTTATAACCTTTTCTCTTTAAGCAAATGGGGAGGACCTGAAGTTCATTGTCTTAATAGTTTCATGAGTTGGCCACCGTTTTTTTCCAACTAATAATTCTAATTTTGACCAGTAGAGTCTGGAAATGCCTGAAATAGTGATACTTTGACACAAGTTTACAATATGAAGACGCTCACTACTACTATTTGCTTTATTTCGTATAAAGTATATGTCAGGAAATGGTAAGAATTTCAGTTACAAAAATTTCAGAATTCATTTAAGAACTATTGGATGGGAATAGGGCTACAATGAAAACTATTTAAGGGAGCGAACAGGTAAATTATTGAATTAAAAGAGAGGGAAGAAGATCCATACCAGTAGATCACTGATAGGTCAGTAACATTTTAATTAACAGCAAAACATTTGTGTTAGTTAAATGTAGATGAACTTTACAGAGCAAAACGGACAACGCAGAAGCCAGAAGAACAATGAGGCAAACTCTGAGAATTAGTTAGGCAGGAATTTGGGCAAAGAAAAGAGAGCACAAGTGGAAATTCACGTTCAGCCAGAACACCGTGACCTCAGGCTGCATGTGCAGAGACCGTGGGACACATGACAACGCTGAATTCCGATTTGGGGGTCTCATTAACAGAGGAATACCGACAAAAAGCAAAGCAAATGCAAAGACAAGTCACAAAATGACTGCAGGACTTAGAAAAGTAATAATTAAAAAAAAATATCAATTTATAGAGAAAAGGTTAAAAGTACCAGTTTGTTGAAGGAAAAGGGTAGCCACGAGGGGTCACAAGGGGAAGAATCACTGTAGGCTGAAGTTCAAAAAGCAACACAAAGATCCATGTGGGTATCAAAAAAACATCGCCTAATTACCTAAAAATTCCCCAAGTCACTACCCGGACAGGCTGACACTTTCCAAGGTTACCTTGAACACCTACACCATAGACATCAGCTTTCTTCCACGGGGCTACGGTCTCAGGAAGAACACACATGGAAATGGAAGAAAACCCACTGTGGATTTATGAAGGTGCAAAATAATAGTAATTTAAAAAAATGAGACATGTATGTGAACATTTATTTAACAGGAGGGAAGTGGCAAACTTGAAGTAATGATCAGGCAAAACCTGCCAATTTTGGCTGGAACAGCCACCAAGAGAAGCGCTGGGAGCCCTCTGGCTTGGGGCATTTAACGCTCACAACCGGACACCACCGATGCACAGACCCAAATTCTAAGGCTGCAGATGATGTGGAGCAGGACGGGTGTCCTCATTTCCCCCCACTCTAAGTGAAAACACCAGTTTTCCTCCTTTCACAGGAACAGGGCCAAGTCACTAATCAAAGACAACAGACACACTTGCTGTGCCGACAATTAACTACAGGCCTCTTATAAGGACTCATGGCAACCATGTTCCAACATTTCTTCTAGGCAATGAATCATGACTTTTCATAACTTAAAACCAGCTGAACACCATTTAAAAGTAATCTCTTTTACATTTGATTTACATACCAGGCTTCATGGAAATGTGGCTTTGTACTTTAGGAGAGTTTTCCTTGAAAGGAAGGAATAAAATAATCAAAATCAAGTTACTCTATCAAGCAATCCGTACTTTACACTTTCCTTGTGTATGAAAATTATGCACCAAATAAGATTCAAAAATTCAGCAAGCTCTAATCCATGCATCCTTTATTCCATTACAATCACTGTGTTGCATTCTAGCAACAGGACACAAACTGCAATCAATCGCGATCAATTTATACAACAATCTGAGGCTTACAGTACATTTAAGGCCTTTAAATTTGGAAAAATTAGACCTATGCTAGTAGTGTAACAATTTTTAAGTGTCTTGCATTTCTGATGCATAATCTGTGCGATTCCAGTGTCAAAGAATCAAATTACCTCTAAACTAAAAAGATCAGCTCAATGAAAATTTAGTTACATAAATTCATCAAAACATAAATGTGTAAATTTTTTTTTTTTTTTTGTCCTGGAAACTTTATAAAACTTTAATAGCAAAATAATATAGGGATAAAAACATATTTTAACAAAATGTATTCAATCATATACAAACCAGAATTTTGCAGTTTATTGTAACTAGACTTAAATTAAAACTACCAATTAAGAATCTATGCACAATGTAAATTCAAATATGTACAGTACTTTTAAAAAGTCTACAGGAATGCTTTACAGAAGGAAATGTCTGTTATGGCTATTATTCAGACCATCTGAATATTAAAATGAGTTTTCTAGTAGTAAATTTACACATTTATTTTTAAACAAAAGAAAATCTGTCCCTAGTTCCTTTAAGAATATTCCAGTTATGTTTATACAGGTAATGGAGAGGTCGTTACAGAGTTTAGCCCCATATAGTAGTTTATCTTCAGGAAAAAGTATATTTAAATAATTTACTCGGGAAGATCAGTAAGTTAACAAAAAAACACTAGAAGGGAGGAGGGGGAACTTCATCACAATAACTTCCCAGTTACAATACCACAGCTAGAAACTTCACAGAGAAAGCACTCCCTTAGATTGAACCCATGACTGATTGTTCAGAACAAGCTGTAGCTCGTAACAGTCGTGTTCTCCACGCCGAGAACACTGGAAAAAATAGTCTTTGTAGGACAGAATTATAAACGATCTGAAGCGAGACAGAGAAGACTGATCTTCGATTAATACAGCACTAGGTAAAAAGTGTCCCCATAAGCAGCTAGTATTCCCACTTCCTTCAGGGCAACGAAGCTAGAAATTGTTGGAATTACAGTAGTTGACCATATTTGTGTGCATTAGTAGAATAATTTCCAGATACAAAAGACAAATTTCATCAGATGTTTGATTAGAACACCCTAAAGACAGGGCATTTCTTCATAGTATAAAGCTATTACAGCTATCCAGTTAAAGCATGTGCAAAACCAGGTAATTTCTTCCATTCACAGTAACTGAGGTAAAATCAGGTAGGCTTCTTCAGGAGTTGGGAAGTTCATGAGATATGAACTGTTTTAGTCTCTCTAAGTACTGTGCATAAAGCTCTATGTCATTATGCCCAGCCCCTTCCACCCAGAGGGGCTCCACGGCTCGTGGACATCGCTCATACATGGCCAGGCCGTGGGAGAAATCGATCACCTCATCTTCGGTACCGTGGATTACCAACACAGGAGAGGTTACTTTAGAGATCTTGTCAATGCTGGGGAGACAGAAAAAAGAGAAACATAGCTTAGTTCGGGGCTTTAACTTTCACACCATTACAGAAAGCAAGCTTAACTATCGACACATGACCCAGTTAGCACTGCGCTTTTCAAACGGCTGCAAAACGTTGGAATTGTGCCCAAGAGACACGGAACCAACTTCACTCCCCAAACGCATGTGTAAACAGGAGCCTGCACTGCCATCACCACCATCCCACCAGTTCTAATGACAAGAAGCTCAAATGGGCAGCACAAAAATGGGCACAACTCCCCTCCCCCCAGAAAAACCATAGAGTATATCAATCACAAAAAACATTGAGAGGCAAAAAAAGATTCCACAGGACATGCTGCCAGCGCGGACTCACGGAATCTTCAGAGTTGGAAGGGACCTCTGGAGATCATCTAGTCCAACTCCCCCGCTAAAGCAGGATTGCCTAGAGCATATTACTCAGGACTGCATCCAGGCAGGTCTTGAAATTTCATCTCCAGAGAAGGGGACTCCACACCCTCCCTGGGCAGCCTGTTCCAGTGCTCTGTCACCCTCACCGTAAAGAAGTTTTTCCGTGTATTTGAACGGAACTTCCTATGTTCTAACTTGTGCCCATTACCCCTCGTCCTGTCACTGGGAACCATTGAAAAGAGCCCGGTTCCATCCTCCTTCAACCCACCTTTTAGATACTTGTAAACATTAGTAAGGGCTCCCCTCAGCCTTCTCTTCTCCAGGCTAAAGAGTCCCAGCTCTCTCAGCCTTTCCTCATAAGGGAGATGCTCCAATCCCTTAATCATCTTAGTTGCCCTTCGCTGGACTCGCTCCAGCAGTTCCCTGTCCCTCTTGAACTGAGGAGCCCAAAACTGGACACAGTATTCCAGTTGTGGCCTCACCAGTGCAGAGTAGAGGGGGAGAATGACCTCCTCCGACCTACTGGCCACACTCTTCCCTACGCAGCCCAGGATTCCATTGGCCTTTTTGGCAACAAGGGCACACTCTTCACGCTACACATTACCACGTTCCGATTTAACAGATTAGCAACTAATTAATTACATTCCAGTCACAAGACTCATGCAAAAAAAATAAAAAGCCTCAGCTCATGGGGTTTGAACCCGTCTTTAAACCCCCAAATTAAAGCAGATTCAGCTCAAGAAAAACAGTTTGTTCTTTGTCCTGATTGTCTGCGTTCAGATGGCAAGAAAATAAACTGGGGAGAACAGCATTACACAAGGATATTTAACTGCAAACCAGAAGAAATACAGAGGATTTTACGTCATGCAACTAACAACTTCTGCAAAGTGGCCTTAATTTTTTTTTCCTTTTGTTGGGCTACACTTAGCAGACCAGTATTGCTAGTGACCACCTCTCCCGGGAGAACGGGTTCAGAGGAAAGGGAAGAGCGACAAAGGCACCTTCACACCTCCGAGTTCAGGCCCGAGCCCCCCAGTTATGAAGCATACTGGTAGCACAGGAGCTTCAAAGTGGTAAACAGCAGCTTTCTCTGACTGCTTTCCTGCAGGCACCAGCGTTTATTTCCAGCCAGCCCTTTCATGTTGGTAGGTACCACTAATCCCAAATGAGTATAGAGGCACAGCGTGTTAATGAACTCTCAGTTTCCTACCAGCTCTGCTTATATCAACAAATGGAGCAACTGGCTCAGGACATAACACAAAGCATGGGATAAAATGGGTGAAAAAATGAGTCTCAGTAATATTCAATTTGACAGAGGACAAGTCTATTTCTTTACGCTATCTAATAGAGAGTGCTTGGATTTTCCTGCTCCTGAAGAACAAGAAAGCATGCAAATTTGGTAAGACTACAGATTTTACGAAGTGATCCAGGCTGCTCAAAATGATTAAAAAATATGGATGCCAACACACACCGGCTTAAAAGCAGGTTTAAAGAAGCTTTATGAAAATATAAAGTTAATTAAAAATTAAGATGTAGACTGAAGCACTAAACCTCACACATATAAATCTCAGCATTTAGTATTCTAGACAACCGTCATTGATATTCCAGTAAACAGCTGAGTGTAAACACATTTCTGTCTCAATACTTCCGCAAAAAAACAGGCTTCATGTCATTTAAAGAGGAAAAGTGTTATTTAAAATTAAAATGCAGCCTATTTCACTTTTCCTGTCTGGAACTTGAGTTGTGTGCAGCTACGCTGAATACAGAAAAATATCCCAAGAACACTGGAGAGACATCAGAATAATGCAGATTTCTTTTCCTCGCAATTTTCATCCCCAAATTAATATCATCACCAAATACGAATACTTTATAATCAACAAGCTATATAAACTAAAGTTTTGAGCCCATGACGGGTCTGTCCCTGAGTTCCACAATGTGACAGACGCGTCAGCTACGTACAGCTACAGAGACGTTTATATGTAATTTTAGTGGCTAGATACTAAGTTCTCATTTACCGTAGGAAACCAGGAAACTCCTTTCACTTCAGCATTCAGATAATGAAACTATTTTTTCACGTACAGTCACAGACCATTAAGCCAGATAATATTTGTATTTTGCAGAAAATTGGAAAGCCTCCCATTGCCAACTCAGCGACTCATAAGGCAGTATTTAAACTGCACATTAGATTTACTTAGTATTCTTAGCCACGCCGCTCTGCAGCTAGCGAAATCTGCAGAGACCAAATTCTCATGGAGCCCCAACATAAAATGCACATAATAGCAATTCACTGTAGGTGCACACAGAACTATTTGTTTCCCGCCGTGCAGACAGACAGTTGAGCTGCACACATTCAGAGAAGTACACTGCTGTTTATTTTCACTGCTTACAGTCTGAGTGAAGTCAGGCTGACAGCAATGAGCAGCTCAGTAGGGCAAGAACAAAACACTCAAGTCCTACAGTACATCTGTTGTCGCTGTTCCCCTCCCTCCCATTTTTTTCTTTTTTAAACCCTTATTTGATTTCCCTGATATCAGCTAATCACTGTTACTTTTGTAATCAAAGCTATTTTTAAGGCTTCAGTTTTTTCCCCTCTAGCAGACGCATTTTTAAGTGTTGGATTTCACGTTTAAGGATGATGAATGAGTTGGAGTGTGTTTCAAATTCTGTCTGCACCTTCAATAATTTAATTATTTAATTAATTAATAACTTATTTGGAAGAATTCTAAACATGGGGACTGGACATAGATACGGTGAGAGCCACTATTACTCGGTCACTTTGTCACTGTTCTAGCTGGTTTGGCATACAGATTTATATCTACGGCCTCCCCCACCTTCTAATTTTAATCTGTTGTAACTAAAATAAAACAAACCTAACAAATGCTATGAATATCCCCTACTACATTTACTGCAAACATGACCTTCTGAAGCAAAGCCAAGCTTTGCACAAGACTTCAGAGAGTCTCTGCTTTGTCTTCTCCCTTCCACGGGCCGCTTAGCTCATCTGTGCCTCTCCTTACCCCCCACCCCCAGGTCTACATACACTGCTATAAAGGGAATGGCTTCCCCTCTCATATTCTCCCATAATTTAAACTGGGTCAAATGAGACGTTTTAAAATATTCCTAGAACATCTGTTATTCCCAGGACCAGTACCATTCCCAAATATTTGGATACTCTAATTTAGGTCTGTTGCAATTGCTTTTCAAAGGAAACACTGGGCTATAAAGGCAACTGTTTTATCTTGAAACCACTTGTATATAGCTTTCTGTATGTAAAATATTCCAGAGCTTCTTAAAACAGGCTTAAAATCTTCCAAAAGAGGGACAGTAACTTACTTTATTTTGGTCACAGACATTAGGATCTTACACCATCTCCACCAGAGAGGAAGAAGTCTCCGTATCTTTAGTGATTTTATACGGACAGCATACCAAAGATGCAGAAGTGTTTTTTACTTACAGGGACCAAAGGCAAAGAAACACTAAACATATTTCCTCAAGATGATCCGTGAAATACAGAACAAAGCTGAAAAGTGAACCACAGCAGTCTAACACTCTAGCCTCTGACGCTCTCTTGTTTTCTCCCTTTAAAAGCAGAAATTATTTATACTTTTTTCTCTGCTGATCTGGTAAGACTATAGCAATATTTTAACAAGCAGCTTGAAAAGAGCACATCCGTTTCATGGTATCATATTACCTTCTAAATCAAAGCTGACTGACATGTTAAGAGTGTACAATTACTAATTTGTTAGCCATTAGCCTGAAGGACTTAATAGTGTATTATCAGTTGTTAAGCTACTAGTCCAAACTTGACAGCATAAAAATTCTGATATTAACAACCCATAACACAAAAACCAAGAGGAAAAAAATTAGCTGTAAACACTAAGACTTTATTTGTTCGTTGAGCTGAGTCTCACGTCAGTTCGAGACTCACATCAGCCTGTTTCTTACATGGTGAATCTCTGCTTGGGTTTAGATGGTGTGTATATCTGCAGTTTAAAACACAGGTGACAATTCAATAAAGTTCCCTGGAAAGTTACACAACTAGTCCCTTTTAAACACCTAAAAAGCATGTTGACCATACAACAACCCTCTTTGCAGCATTTATACATACCTTGGAAAAGCATCAAAGCAATAGGTTTTCCTAGTGTCGGGAAAAGCTACCCGTAATCCAGACATCAAGGGAGAATGAAGGATTACTGCTGCACACTCGTACCGAGATGCCAGGTCAACTGTAGGGACAGTACCAATACTCTGCCCATACAGAATAATGTTCTCAGGACTAACACCATACCTGCAGAGAAAAGAAACATCCCTTTAAAGAGACCACATTTCACATTACAAAAGCAAAAAACAAACCCAAACAAAAAACAAAAAGGGGGGTCAGGGATAAAAACCAAAGCATCCCTCCTGCCCACTGTAGCTCTTTAAAATCTGGTCCTAGCAGAAATTAATTTACAAGTCTAAAATTTAAAACAATCCAGTAAAGTAAAACTATTTCACAGGCTGAAGAGAGCTATCCTCAAAGAAGGAATGGCACTTTGTTCGTTACTCTTCACCATCTTCGTGAACACCTCTTATCTTTCACTCCACAGCACAGCAAATTATAAATTAGACTTCCCCTCTACCCACAGTCACTCTCAGGAATTTCAATTAGGTATTCCAGAGGCTAACAACCTTTCCACCATTAAACAAGACAGCTACTCCTCTGCCCACCTTTCTTTCCACACAGCCAGAACAAAAAGACCAAACTAGAACAAAATTGTTAGTGTAGATAAAGACACGAAAGAGGATAAAAATTTGAGGATAATTCTGTTCATTTTTTCAATTTCTAATCAGTATAAATTATTCCCCATTTTTCTTTTCCAGTTTAAAATATATCAAGCTTATTTTTTAACTATAAAGATACATCATTCCATGAAATCCGGGGTTCACAGGGAGTCCTGGATAGCTCCCCAATATTCCCATCCACTCTATAATACTGTCCTAACTTATATGCTGTTTCACAGCTGCAAAAAAGTTGAGGGTGATACTAATTCAGTTTTTATGTAAAGTATGCAAAATATAAAAGAATTTGGAAGGGGCACAGGAGGCGGCGCCTGTGGCTAGAAAGAGGTGAAGAGTACAATAGGATTTGGTCACCACAACTTGTTAGGAAAGCTGAAAATCAAAGGTATTACTCCGTTAATTATAAAATATTTACCCAGAAGATTTCTATGCATAATTATACTTCCTGTTGCAGGCTATATAAAGAATAATCAAGTGCAGAAAAGAACACATTTGTAGTAGAAAACTGGTGCAGAACGTGTTTTTTTGCCAGTCTACACCATCTACAGTCCTGCTGTCACTGCTATGATAATGAAAATCAAACCCTACAGTTTAGGCTATACCCAACGTGCACCTGCGAGGTTTCAACTTCCTTGCCAAGCTGACAGCGAGGTGTATGGCAGGCCTGGATAGCACTTGACATACCCGAATCACTGGGTATGGGCAAAAGAGAGAAAATTACAATGGAAGAATAATCAAATTAATAATTAAAATTACAATAGAAGAATAACCCAGTACTAATCATCCAACTACAGGCTGTCAAGATTGCCGGGTTTTATGATGAAGTAAAACTAGACTGGATTGTAGCCTCTGTGAAACTAGAATTTTCTTAATATTTCTATACGGCTGAGCATACGGGCGCTTTTGGCATCTACTGTAATATGAATAAGCAACTGTATAAAAATATCTCCCTAGAGGAAAATTTTATCCTCCTGGTAACCAAGCAGCAGCTCACGTTGGTGGTCTATCACCACAGCCATGGCCTGATGTTTTTAAAGCTCTTTTAGGAGAATTTTTTATCCCTTACTGTTACAAATAGTCCAGCACACAGTAGAGCCTAGTTTATTTTGGTATGTATGGTAACGGGATCTTGGAGCAAAGCCTTGTCTTCATGGACTTCATTCCAGCTGTTGGGTGGGGAGGGCTGGAGGCATGTACCTTTGAAGGCAGCACGTCCATCCAAACTGCTGATCTATCAGCTGTTGCATCGTATTAAAGACAGGCAGAAATCCATCAACACTGGGGTATGCAAGAAAAAGGGGCTGGAACAAGATCTGCTATGCAGCACTTAAGTGGGGATGGAATGATATTAATGCTGGTAGGTTTCGCAATACCACCCTGAAATCCAGTATCATGATAAATGTAAAGTCTCCGTTCTAAAAGGTTTACAATCTAAGCAGAATACGGAAATAGATGTCTGAATCAGAACCACAGGATAACAGGACACCATAGGGTAGCAAGAGAATTCCTTCAACATGTATAACTGCCTTAGGATATTTTCTTCAACATTTATCTGCTTTGGATTCACGCCTTTTGATGCTATTTTGTTTCTGGAAACAGCTCATATTGCAAGTGGAGCACCTTGCTGCTGTGGCAATAGATACTCTAGAAAAAAAATAAATCTCAATTTCACAGTATGCCAGTTAAAGTCAGATACATTCTATAGCATCATTAACAAATACACAACCGAGATCTCTAAATTAAAAGTAGCCCTCCATCACTAAATAAATGCTACAACTATCCAGTGTCTAACTCCACAGAAAGACAACGTGACAATTTTGGGAAAAAAAAAAAAAAAAAAATCAATCTTAAAAAAGTATTAGGACACTGAGTTAGTGCACTTGTAACCTGCCATTAGGTCAAATGCCTTTTCTACTTTGTATTCCTACTGACAGACAATTAAAAGAATCTCTTGGACTGTTTTAGTTAGGGAGAGTCCAACTTTCCAGACAGAAGAGCTACTGTAACAGATGTATCTTTTTAAACCCTTTACCATTAGGCGATCAATCGGAAGGTGAGACATCAAGCTTACCGCAAACATCAGCAGAAACAGCTACATGTAAAATTTATTTATTGTGAGGCCAAAGGACGCATGACAACTCATAAGCAAAGGCCATGAGTAATTGGCACACGTGAGGTTCTTGGAGCTGAAGGCCAGGGCTTGGCTCCATGATACTCCCTCCGCCTCTTCAGGAACTGGGGACTCAGCAGGCACCGGTCAGATGACGTACGAAACAACCTGGGGATTTTATCTTTAAAATACACTATCCTTTAAGCAAAGGCTGGGCCCCTTCCCCGCTCTCTGCAACTCCCTTGTGGTTCTAGAGTCTTGTGCAACTTGAAGAGTGATACAGAAAGGGAAAAGAGGAGAGAGGAGGCGCAGACATGGATAAGAAGGCGGCAATGAAAGTGACATAGGAAAAAGGAACGAATATGATGTGAAAAGGCAAAAGACGTTCTGAGAAAAGAGGAATCCTGTTACAATCTGCTCTCCTATTAAGGAAGAAAGTTCTTCCACCAGCTAAACAGCAGCTCCTAAAAATATCTTCCTAGAAACACACAAGCTCTTGTCTCTGTGGAAACAGAGCTCCACCGACGGAGCAGGAGACCCAAGTTAAATTTCTGGGTCTGCTCCTGCACCTCTGCCGTGGAGCCCATCAGAGCGCTCAACGCAAGCAGGGCCACACTGCAACGTGGAACCAGCCTTCAGCAAAAGCTAAGTAGGAAGCAATTCAAATAGTTACCGTAGGCACAGGTGTAACACTGATTTGACAAGGGAGAAGAAAAATAAAAAAAAAAGGCAGGCACGCTTTCATGTCAATTACTGAGGAGCGCAAAGCTCCTGCTGTTTAAAACCATGCAAGCATTTCTCCTCCCCCCCCCCCCCCCAGACACTTATCAGGTGGCAAAGTTCTCCAGCCCAGTCTACTCGCAATAACCCACGAGCAGATTATCTGGATTACGGATTACATTTCTTAGGTGTGCAGAAAAAAAACCCAGCTACCTGCACCTCACCCACCCAGGCCAGGTCTAGCTAAGGCACCAACACACTCCACAGTTAATAGTAACACAGTCATTTTTATTCTTTCCCCGCCCCGTGCTACTGTGTCAATTTATACAAATTAGGTTTACCAGTAATGCTGGTCTCCTTTAGCTGGCATGGACTACATGCACAGAAGCTGGCTGTTCTGAATCCATACCCCAGACTTTTCTGCTTAACTCCTGCACAGAGAGACCTCCGTCACCCAACAGCTCAGCGGGACGGCGGACAGCGGGAATATCACTGACAGGGAGTTCAGTGAAGGAGAATGGGGCACAATTACTTCCAGTTCACTCTGCTGAGCCATATGGCTGTGGCTTCCGTATGGCCACGTCTCTCATCAGCTTCCTCATATAACACAGCTGATGATGGCATCCATTGCCTTTGTAAAGTACTTAAAGCTTTCTGGCTGGCAGCGCTATGTACAAACTGTGTATTATCATAAAACATCTTTAATTATGAGCATAAGATACTGATTTCGCCCCCGCCCCTCCCCGGGCTTCAGCTCTGAGCGACAGAGAAGGAAAGTTTACCACTGCTATTTTTACTCGGTTGAAAGCGGCAGTGGAACGCTGCTGCAGGGACCACAGACGTGTCACACAGCTGAAGCCCTGCAGTGCTCACGGCCAAAGTTACAGCATCTGTGCCAATCCTCAAAGGTGCTAAATACATATTCATTAACGAGGCCACTTCTTTTTTCAGGCTTACTGAATCAGTAAAGTTAAACACAGCTTATATTTCCAGTTTTGAAGTTTTACAGTATTTACTGTTCCAATATCCCTTACCTAAGCTGGAAAGCAGATAGAACAGCATGGATATGGCAACAGCAACAAATCAGTTCTGAAAACCAGTCACTGTAGCTATCCAGGCAGAGCATTTTGACTACAGAAACCCCACTTCATAATTCTGTCCAGACCTACTGTCCAACTGCTACTAAACTAAGGCAGCTACTGGTGGTCAAGTTTTCCTTAAAACACAAGATGTAAAGATAAAAGGCCAGGAAAACCAGGTAACTGGCTCGTGCCTTCTTGCGAGGAGACAGAGTTTGAAACCGTGCACTCCCTTCTCAAGGGAAACACCACAACGAAATAATTCATTTTCAAGACACACAGAAAATCCAGCATACATCAGGAGCGATACAAACCATGCCACATCTGGAGGCAATAGTGACTTCTAGAGTATTTTTACTAGAACATACGTGTGCTCAGTTATATGACCTTCACAGGCTACTCTCCAAGTTTGTTTCTTCCTGTTTATACAAAACCCATTTGTCACAACATACTATTTGTTCCCTTTTCAAAATACATTATATCTAAACTTTATAATTGAGGGGAATTTAGTTTGCTTGTTAAGAAACACAGATAGGTTTTTCTATCGCATTATTATACCCTTCCATAAGATATGCATCTACATTTTCAGAAATAAGTGCTTATTTAATCCAGTATGAATCTAAAAATCTAATTTTGGTGGTAGAAAGGAAAAACAAAAAATCCTCAGTAAAGTAAAAACCCCACACGCAGACTGCCTATCTTGAACGAGAGTTTATGTTGTAGGACCTTTATGTTAAAAAAAAAAAACAACAAGAGTTTGGATTATTGCAAGTGATTTACACTATCAGAGCAGAACACTGAATTTCACATTGTGCTTCAGCAAGTACCACTCCAGCACGTCAGCCAAAAATACCACAGAAATCACAGCAGATTTTCAGCCTAAATGCCAACACTAAATTGAGAGCAAGGCATTAGATTAAGGATTTTTGGTGTTAACCATAACATCAACTGTCAAATGAGGAAAAAAAAAAATCATAATTTTTTCAAGATTCACAGGAAACCCTGGCACACAGCAGGAGTCCCTGTGCCAGTTTCTCACTCCGGTTTCCTTGATTTCACACAAACATAGGTCTAAAATTCTTCACTGCTTTACTGAGCACATTAGACACTGATTGTTTAAATTATGCGATGTCTTCTTCCTCCTATACCTTCTTCCTGACCAAGTCTACAAGTACTATGTGATTCAAGTTCAGGTACATCAGACTCTCTTTGACTTCACATTTTCATTGTAGCATGAGCCAAAACCAGTTTACATATTCTGGTTTATGAAGCTACAAAGCTACAAAAAAAAAAGATAAATTTTTTGGCGTATATCCCAGCACACTGTCACAGGAGCAGACAAGTAATTCCACAAATGTGTTCATACTCAAAATAATTTCAATGGCTGCCAGAGAAATTTAATCAAGGAACCTGCCACAGGTTTATAACACTATTATTTTACTGCCACACCTGATAGTTACTTGGTTACGCTATGGAGAAACCTCAGTGCTAATCAATATAGGCTAACTAATACTGGAGTTACAGAATGAACCTATGACTCTTGAAAATGCCCTCTTAAAGGCTATTTTGTAAGCTCATTATTTGCAAATATCACACTACTACAGGCTTGCTGGACTATGTGACTGTAGCACTAATCCAGTGATGTACCAGCTCTTCTTTTCATATAAATGGAACAAGTGGAAGCAACTTTTAGGCACTTCTTAGGATGATCATTTGCACTGCAGTAACTTTAATTATACCGAAACATGAATCACTACAACTGCTTCTTGATTACTGCCTTGTGATAACCAGCGACCTGTTATCAAATACTGAGAGCTGTGCTCAAAGTTCAACCAAGCCCTAACAAGGATATTAAATATCACTGGCGAGCTCAAGCAACCATGAGAAAAAAAAACAGGTGATCTACACACTGCTGAAGCCACTGGGAGTCTGCCCTGAACAACCAGGGCAGGTAAAGAAAGGCTATTTCATGGCATTCTCTGCTACAAACTGTAATGAAATTATATTTTAAATTAAGCGAATTATGCTAATCTACACTGAGTAGATTTGGAGTGGTGGTTGTGTCTTTTGTTTTTTTAAATAATATCCAAAGAATACTAGTTCGTCTAAAAACATTGCTCCTTTTTCAAATGCCACCTTAAATTACCTTGTGTTCATCTGCCCTGAACATAGGCTCCTGAAGATGTCACGTTTCAAAGTGGAAAAACACCTTCCCTAACTAAAGCAAATCTGCTCATGACTCAGAGAAAAATCAAGCACTCTTCAACAGTATATCCATTCCCCTCCTTTTTTCCCAGCTTCAGCGCTACAAGTGAGTTTCTTCTGCCCCTTCAACACCCGTTTTGTTGGGATATTTCATACCACGCCGTTGCAGCACTTTGCCTTGCTTTGTCTTGCACCACCCACTTTTGAGCCACCTTCCCACCACCTACCACCAGCCCGGCCGTGGCACAGCCAAGCAACCCTGCAGGCAGTAGGTCCAGCCCGCGGTCCGTCTTCTTTACAATGAGGGTGGTGAGACACTGGAACAGGTTGCCCAGAGAGGCGGTGGAGGCCCCATCCCTGGAGACATTCAAGGCCAGGCTGGATGAGGCTCTGAGCAACCTGATCTAGTTGAAGATGTCCCTGCTTCCTGCAGGGGGGTTGGACTAGATGGCCTTTAGAGGTCCCTTCCAACCCAACACATTCTGTGATTCTGTTACTCATATATCAGGCTCCAGCCCCACAACCACTTGGAGTTAATGATCTCACAGCAGAGACTGTCTGACAAATGCACTTATCCACTCTAATTTTTCTAGTATTTTTCAGAAATAACAGTCAAAAGATAAGTTAACCATCAGAGCATACAAAAATAATAGGTGGTACACATCATCAGCCAGGAAAGAAGACTTCTGCAAACTTGTATTCTGGAAGACATCTCT
Source organism: Dromas ardeola (assembly GCA_013398915.1). Classification (NCBI taxonomy): domain Eukaryota; kingdom Metazoa; phylum Chordata; class Aves; order Charadriiformes; family Dromadidae; genus Dromas; species Dromas ardeola. The sequence goes on along the minus strand of VYZM01022196.1, from coordinate 579,756 downwards.
TCCAAGCTAGCTGAATAGTAGCAAAATGCTGTCATACAAAAGACAGAATGGGCAGAAAATATGCAATCTGTGCTTGCAGATCAATTTTTAATATTTTTTAAGGAGCTACAAAGTAAAACCTCCTTTGTTTTCTCTTCTCCTAAGAACTCAGCTGTATTTACAACATGACTTTTCACCACCACAATAACCCAGAATACTAAATTTTGGTGTTTGGTTTATGTTAGGTTGCTCATTTGTCTACCACATGAACTAGCAGTTGTACACATAAACAACAAGCAGATTTGGAACAGTTGCTTCTGCCTGACTGAGGGTTTGCTGGGTCTTTTTCCTCTAGACAGCAGGGAATGAGGAAACAGAGTTTTCACTAAACGCGCACTGAAATTTAAGCAGGAACTTGTGCCGTGGCCATGCTGATATAAGAACAGAGTAACTTTGCCTCTACAATCATTAATTCTTTCATAGGGAGTGGAAGTTAGCGAGAAGGCCACTGACAAACAAAACGAGACTCTTGCAGGACATACAACAAAAGTAGGCCTTTGTTTGAACTCCTACCTTTATCATTCCAGTACTTTATGACAAAAGGTGAATTACACTCCAATACTCGGTGTGCATTCACGCAATGAGAGGAAGGGAGCACTTTCCTAAATGAATTCCTAAACAAACCCCACTAAATGTTGGGGGTTTTATTTTATTTCCCTAATCACAGGGGCAGAAGCAATCCCAACCCACCGTAAATTGAAAGACAAAAAGCTAGTAGCAGTAACAGGTGTTAAACACATGGATACGTTCAAATGTAATTCCCACCCTCCCCCAACTTTCTTTGCTTTAGCAACCTTAGAAACCAACTAGGGTTCGGAGGCCACCACCATGTCAGAAGGTTACAGTTTTGAAGACATACACGTGCTCTCTACTCTTCATAGTTTCTTGCTTCTGATGATTAGGGGACTGGAACATCTCTCTTATGAAGAAAGGCTGAGGGATTTGGGTCTTTTTAGTCTGGAAAAAAGACGACTGAGGAGGGGGATCTTATGAACGCTTATAAATACTTCAAGGGTGGGTGTCAGGAGGATGGGGTCAGGATCTTTCCAGTGGTGTCCAGTGACAGGACAAGGGGTAATGGGCACAAACTCAAACATAGGAAGTTCCATCTAAACGTGAGGAGGAACTTCTTTACTTTGAGGGTGGCAGAGCCCTGGCACAGGCTGCCCAGAGAGGTGGTGGAGTCTCCGTCTCTGGAGACATTCCAAACCCGCCTGGACACGTTCCTGTGAAACCTGCTCTGGGTGACCCTGCTCTGGCAGGGGGTTGGACTGGGTGATCTCCAGAGGTCCCTTCCAACCCTACCATTCTGGGATTCTGTGAGTCTCCCAAAGCACTTTCTTAGAGCAATCTTGATTTACACCATTTAGTCCCAAGACACAATGGGTAGATGGCATACTAAAATGAATCTCTCACTCCAGTTATTTTAGAAGTAGAGCACTGGAGTTAACTTTAACAAACTATTTTGCATTTAATTAAGATGCTCTTTAGCAAATAAACCTGGAATACAAAAGCCTTAAGCTTTATTTATCAAAGACAGGAAACCTTTACTGGCGACTAAGAACTCTCTTGATTGACCACAGCATCAATAATTCAAAAAAACTCAGTCAGCTACATTCTATTGTATATTCTTTACTGTAACCAGTGTACAAAATCTATATTGCCAGTCTCTGAGGTACATTTAAATAACCTGAGACAGCAGATAAAATTCTGTTACTTTCACAGAGAAGCTCAGTTTGTAGTATCTTCTGGAGTGAGGAATTCATTACCTTCACCCCCAGCTTCTATCTCATCTCTAACCTGCTGCGGTATTTTTATTTCAGTTGCACACATCATACTCTATATTTTGTAATGCAGCAGAGCTAAGACAGATGAGCACACTCCTCACAGCATTTAACAACATGACAGTAAAACTTCGACAATCCTTTTATATTGCAAAAAGCCTGCACTTTCACTTTAGGTATCCTGCACTCAAAACCAGAAAACTACTCCCTAAAATTGTGCTCCCATAAGGGTTGTTATGAAGAACAAGAAAGATCTGATGATATCCACATACCTAAACACTGTATCTTTTTTATATAAAGACTTTAGGTAAAACAAGTATGTGTCAACTAACACAGAAACTGTGCTTGAAATAAAGTGTCCTCTGATTCCATAGGAAATGTCAAAAACCCAAGTGCAAATATTAACACTGGTTATGCATTCCCACAAGTTTTGTGCTTTCATAGCTGTTTCTTAGATTGCAGTTACTTCCAAACTGGAGGGCCTTGCCTTATTCCTGAGGCTGAAAATTCACAGCGAGCCAGTGCATTCTGGCTCACCTCCCAAGCCCATCACATAACCCTCCTCACCATCCTTGGCTCAGCACTGGACGATGGAGGGTTTACAAGCCTGGAGGAAGCAATCTTGCTGCTCTCCAACAGTTCTCAAAGCATTTTTGTTCAGGAGCACTGTATTATTCTTTTAGTACTCCCATCTGCCTATTGGAGCACCTCTGACACCTCTATCTTGGAGCACTGCACCTACCCTGGACTCCTCTTCACATTGAAAACTACATCAACTTCTTTCTGATGTATTTCCCTCTCCTCTGCATACCTGTGGCCCCACCCAATAGTTTAATGCCATCCTGCCGCAGCACTAATTGCCATGAGCTATGCAAGACTTCAGCCTCTGACTCAGGAGCTGGAATTACTTATCGGAGAAGGAGCGCGGTGGCTTTCGACCCGAGCTGCTGCCTGCTCCACCCAGCTCCCACATTTCCACCCTGTCGCCAGGTACAGCTCAGCCGCTCACAAAGCAGGGAATAACCCCTGCAGCGCACAAACCAGAACAGGCAAGACAAAAAGAAACGGAACCAGTTCAGTTTTCTTTAAATGTAGCAGGCTGTAGTTTCTGAAAACACAGTTCTCACTGTATAAGCATATGATGAAACAAGACTAACCCTAAATTGTAATCAAACTGCAAAGCGCACCTAAAATTTCACACTTCTAGGTTTGCACAGCTGATTAGCTCCACAAACTATAACTTAATAAAAAAGGTATTGGCAACCTAAGGATCTTGAAACAAAAGTATATGTAAATTCTGCTGAAGGCAATTGCCCACATGCTCTAGAAGAATTGAATGGTTTGCTAAACTGGAATTAATCCTTTGGAGACAAACATTAGGAAAGCTAGGTGAAAAAAAATTCAAAGCAGACCACTCAAAAATCTGTGATACCTACAGGGCTTGGCCCTGGAACTACCCAGGTCTCATCCCACCGCTGACTTAAGAGGAAACTATTTAACTTTTTCTTTTGTGTGGGGGGTTTCTGTTTTGTGATCTGTTTGGTTTTGCTGGTTTTTTTCCATTCTTGCCTTTCTTTTGCATTCTCTTCCACCTATTTATTGTAATTTTATTTAAGATACAGTCTCTAAGTAGAAGCTATTTCATCTCCAGGTTTTACAAATAACCTAATGTTTTCAAAGATTAACAGCATTAAATGACTAGTTTTGCTATGATTCTTTGATATAGCTTACAAACCATTAAATGTGAAATACATGGCGTTGATACAGCATTTTCCTTGCGTCACTTACAGACATTCATAACTATATCCAGAAAACAAGCTGATAAAAAAAAAGATTCAAGTATTACGCTCATAACGCTAATGGAGGAGAACAAAGAAAAAGTTGAATAGTCTCAACAAACAGCAGGTGCTTGTATTCAAAATCCTATTACAGCAGACAAAGTTAAAGCCATTTTCACACTGCTCTTCAAAGACCGCCGGAAATCTGAACGCAGACTCTCCCACAGAGCACCAAAGCCAGAGTCCAAGAGCATTACATGGGAGCTGGAGTGGATAAGGCTGTGCAAGCAGACAAACTGGATACATCATTTCTTCCCATCCAGAAGCATCAGCATAGCCCTGGCAGTGATTTGAGAGTCTCCGACAGAAAGGGGATGAGAGGGCAGAAAGGCAGGTTGGAGGACAAGAATGGCAGAGAGGTCCTGATACAAAAGTCATTAGTACCAATGAACTGGTCAAATTTCCTAAAAAGGACGAACTGCAGATGACTGCATCTGTCCCCAGTATATGAATTTTTTATCAGCTAGCATTATATGAAGATGACTCAGCTGGCAGCAGGCTTTCTCTTTCCCTTATATACTTATATTAATATGCTCAAGCACTGTAGAAGGGCAAACAAAGTTATTAAATAAGACTGGGCTTCTCTCAAAGATATGCAGTATCTCATAAACACTGATGCGCTCTATGCAGAAGCCAAGTGAAGAAGTGTCATGGTCCATGTTATCCAGGAGACCACACATCCTGCTTGGATAGTCCTCTTTAATTCTCTGGAAATATTTCACATTTCTTTGAGTTACTCTAACCATTTCCACATATTTAAAAAAGAAAGGCAGTATTTTCTTTTGATTTAAAAAACAGAACAATTGGTGATTCCTCTGCACTGACACGTCTTGTGAATCACAAATAAGAAGAAATCCTACGTGGATAAGTGACACTGTAACCTCTATTTTCCCCCCATTCCCAGGTAAGTAGGAAAAACACATACCAATTTTCTAATTGCTCCAAACACTAAGCTTCATTGCAGTGTGAATCCATATGCACTTAAGCATCTGCTTTCAAAGTAGTGGTGAATTCACAGCCTCACAGAGAAACACTACTCTCCTGATGAGTGTCTCCTGCCTTCTCTCAATTATCCATTTTCAGCTAGATTCATTAAATATTCTAACAAATACCAGGAGAGATAACAGCCAAATGGAAGACAACAGTCATTTCATGAAAGCAATCTATTACTAGAAAAGAATTTTCCAGCATCTTTTCAGAAACAAGAAAACGTCAGATTTCTTTCTTTCTCTGTGCCATTTTTATACTGGCACTCTGACTTTTAAATCAGACTCATCAATTCCTTTCTTCCTAAGCATCCTCAAGTGCTTCCATTCCCGTCGCTCAAAGATGGGCTGACTTGACTCTACCAGGATTAAAGATCTGCTGTTCCACAAAATCTATGCATTAGCAAGCCAATATTTAAACCTGCGGAGTTTTATACTTCATTTTCCTCTTGTGCATGTTCCATTAATGAACTTCTAGCACACTGAATGTTCAGGCCCCAGTAACAGTCAATATAAAGCTGATTAAAAAAAAAAAAATATATATAGCAATCACCAAGATTAACAGCACCAGATGTTCTAAAACAGCAGACCACAGATAACTAGTTCAGAGCTTAAAAATCAAATTTCCTAGCCAAAGCCTTTATCATCACAAACCCAGGGGCTAAATCCCTTCTCCCTTCTTCCAGTAAATACTACTTAGAATTGTGAACAATAAAATTTAGCACAGAGTCAAAGTTTTTCCTGCGCATTTCCGTTCAGTTGGGAGCGCTCATGAAACCTGCTTTGTGCTCTCCAGGAACTTGACAACATAGCATAAAAAAAAAGTAATTTATTACCAAAACAGATGTTTGCATTTAATTATATGGAAAACATAAAGTATCGCTAATTTTATCTATTTTAAAGTAATAGACACTGATCTAAGAAACGGGAACAGTATTTCTGCGCATTTAGAAAAGTACTAACTTTCTCATAACTTTCCTAAACTCACATCAGAAAATCCAATCCCAAAACCAGGTCATGTGTTGAGCTTATCGAGCTATCTTATTTGGCATGGTCTGAGCTTCTGTGGAGTAAAAGACATTTTTGCCCAGCCTGTGCAAATCAAGAGGTTTTAACAATGGTCAAACAGCACGCTTGCATACTTTGTTTTCTGGCAACATAGCTAGTTAACAGGGCCAATTGCTTTTGTAGCCTTTTCGGTGAAAGGTTTCCTGCTAGTCAACTTTTTCCCCTCAAAAAAGGGTGCTTACCAATTAACAGTTAGCTACTCCACAAGTAGCAGAAGTACCTAGCAGTGGATCAAGGACTATTGTTAACACCATCACTTAAATGCATTATTTCAGCTGATGCTAAAGGTAGAAACCGACCTGCAGATGCATCTTAGAAAATTTAAAAAATAAAAATAAAAGGGAAAAGCGAAGCAGCTTCCTATGATGTTATTCAGAGTTCTATTTGCCTCTATTTGTGATGCAGTCCTCGTAAAGCAAGCAGGCTCTTTACTTGTTTGCAGTATGACTAGAGAACAACTGGTTATGCAGGAAAAAATGTCTGCAATTCCAGTACATGCCACACCGGCACTTAACAGCCTACCAATAAACCAGCACAGCATAAAGAAGTCTTGTGATGTTGGAGTTTCTATTTTTGAAATAACAGATAACAGTGCAGTGCTTGGAAAACTAGGTGTATTAATGTCTACATTATGGCCAAACGCCAATTTGGATAGTAACGTTTTGGCTCCGGAGGTTTTCTGCAGTTCACCATTTCACAACACGTGCTTTTACTTTTAAGCTACTGCTCTTTTCTCCCCCAACATCCATTTTTCGTATTTAGCTCTGCACACAGTTACAGTTTACAAATGAATAGTGTTTCCCTTTCTCCTAGTACCACGAAGTTTCCAAAACACAGGCAAAACAGAAATATTTAATGAGAACTTTAAAAAAAATATTTAAAAGAGAAAGTCTGATCAGTTCTACACTGAAGAGCAGAAAAGAAATTGTTCACATTAGACTATCGCCCAGAAGCACTGGGAATACTGGAAGGAAGAAAAAACAGAGTAACAAATGACAAACAACACTTAAACTGAGTTCCTCCTCTCCCTCTCAAAATTCAAGTAATAAAATTAGCTAAGTTTATGCTAACATTGCTTCCTTTACTCCAAATTAACACTCATTTCATAATAAAAAAGAAGAATAGAAAATTGTTATGAATGTCCAACCAAAGAGATTTACAATGTTTGGTTCTGTTTCTCTTGCTGCTGAAACGCAACAAATTTAGAACTACATCCAGGTAAGAAACATCCAAGATCCTCATGTTTAATGTTCCTCATTATGAGCATTATTAAAGTGGATTTTGGATGGAGAGGGTAATTTCCTGAAATAATTGGAAGGTGCCAGATCTTATTTAGATCAATAGTCTGTTCAATGCTCTACGCAAAACTGTCTACAAATCTTAGATGAGCTTTGACAGAAGGGCATCCAATTTGGAAGGGTGGTATATCTGGCACCAGCTTGCTTAGTCTCAGCAGAATAATAAAGGATAGAAAAGAACTCAATAAGCCAAGACGACTACAAACCTGGGTGAACACTGAGGATTTATGACAATCTTATCTTTTACATGAAGAATTCAGATCCAAGTTATATTCAAGAACGTTGTCATCTTCATTCTTTGCTAAATCAAATACAAATTACAATCATTTCTTCTTTTAAAAGAAGACAGCTATATTTATGCCTGCATTCCTTCACAGATAGTAGCTTCTGCGTGATCAGATTGATTTTTTGTACAAATTTCAAAAACAGGATAAAGAATTACTTGTAGTGGTTTTATGCACAGGGGGCTTTAGAAATGAACATCACATTACATGGATAACTAGCAAGAGCCTGGGGAGAGGGCAGAAGGTTTCTGCCCTTCTGAGAAACAGAAGTTTGGCAGCTGGCAGAGACTCAGCAAGAGTCAAAACCTTTTAGTCATGCCGGTCAGGCTTCAGGTTAAAACACCACTTAACGTCTTCGACTACGGTACTGACTCCCAAAAGGGTGCTTCTTGCATCAGAAAGAGATGCCTGCAAATGTATGCTAAGTCACAGTGTAATTATTAACCAGTCTGAGGCAAAGGTTACACGTTCATAAACTAGTATGCATAAAACCAGCAAAACTGTAGCTGAAATGTTACCCCACCTCTTCCTACAACTCTGGTACTTTTACACTTGGTTAAACTTGATAAGATGCTCATAGCAAGACTGAAACACTAACTTTTTCTATAGTATTATTAAGATACTTTAAAAACCATGCTTTACTAGAAAAACATACAAGCTTTTTACAGCAGGGAACAACAAAAAAATACTGTGAAGAAAATGCATAGTACGACTTAATATGCAAGTGGAGGTACATTCCAGTCTTCAGGGAATGAGGAAACTGACTGGCTCTTGACCAGCTGCCTCAAGGTAAGAATTGTCCAGGGAACACCTCCAAAATAAATATTATACCAAATTAGTTACTTCAGTTAAAAAAAAAAAAAAACAACCACAAGAAAAAAACACATGAAAACAACACACCAAAACATACACACACTTTCTGAGAAATGAATCTGTAAAGAACAAACAGCACACCGGAGAAAACTTTTATAAATTTGCCCCAGAGAACATGCTTCAAAAACAAGACCACTTTCTTGAAAGATGCCACTTCCCCCAGGCTGTCGTACAGCCAACATCCTGCTTAAATACATTCATCAGATGGTGGGGAAGACTACACAGCGGCAGGACAGAGATTAAGATCTGTACAAACAAACCAGTCCAATGCTTAAGGGGGCAAGTTAACTACTCAAAATTTCTTTTAAAGCGTAAATGGTTCCATACACCATTTTGGTTGCAAAATGCTTAACAGAAGTCTACTCCCTGTATTACCGTTGGCTTTTCTTTTGCATATTATTAAGGCTTGCAACTTATTGTATGGTGTAATAGTTAGGACAAAGTGTCTTGTTTAATTTATTATAAATAGCCATTAAGATTGATGGTTTAGTGATAAAATAACCTGAACCTTATCTCAGTTTAGCTGTACACTGGAAAAAGTATAAAGCTGGTTTTGCTTCTTTGCTGATACTGAACACCATTTTTCAAGTTTATGAGAACATCCAAAGCAAAGCTAGCTAAGAGTCAGCAGAGAGGAGGAATGTCCAGAAAGATCCTATAATCAGAGCAAAACCCTTTCTAAACAATGTTATTAGAAGAGAAACACTTCAAACCATACTATTTAAAGGGTTCTTTCCAGAGAAAGATGTTGAATTTTCAGACTTGTTGGATCCCATTATCCATTACTCCAGAGTAGTTAATTTGCTGCACACACAAAGAAGTGGCCATGCCATGTCACAAAGTTAAATTTAACTGGTCTAACGTACTGGCATCTTAAGAAATTTGGCAGCATCCTGTAAAAAAAAAAAAAAAAATAAAAATCTGACACCGCATGCCTTGAGAAGGGTTATTTGCCAGACACTGATGTATGCAGCTTGTTTCAGCAGCGTGCCTTGGCTGATAAACAAGGCCCACAAGAGTCAAAGTTCTTAAAGTAACATTTCTATCTGCAAGGACGGTTTTTTTAACCAGGCATGGTAACACAAGTCTTCCTGAAAGCATACCCAAAACTGTCTAAACCAACAATTAATTTCAAATTAACAGTTGAAAAAAAAAGCATTTTCATATTGAAAGGTGTACCTAGAAAGAATTTCAAGAGACCGTACCATAAATAATATTACTGTCAGGAAAGCATACATGAAGATTTTCTAACAAATTTGCGATACAAAAAAACCCAGAGGCAACACTTTACTTTGAGATTATCTATAATTTATACGTTTCCCTCTGAACTTTGAGGCAAGTGCGCTAACCTAAAACCTCATTTTCCACATCAACATCATCCTTCATTTATGAACCCACGTGGAATTCCCCTTTTTGAAAGTTGAGATGTTACAGATTTATTTTGTGATTTAAGGATTTTTCCCAGGGACGTGCATGTGCTCGTCAGGAGACATGAAACAAAGAGCGGGAAGGTGGGTGGGCACTGAGCCAGATCCTACTCTTTAGCACAATTTTGTGCCTTTGTATTAGTTGGTCTCATGGTCAGCAAATCCAACCACAGTGTTTAACATCAATAGGAGAAGCTTTGTTCTGTGAAACTAACGAAGTGGTTAAAAAAAATATAAAATAAAGATATGGATATAGATAACGCCAGTATAACACTGCACCTTTCTGAGATTGTTTGGGGGTAGCACAGCCTCATGTGCAAACATGCCACAATAACCCATTTTTCTCAAATTAGCCTTTGGAACAAAGAATGCAAAGATGGTCCTCAGTCCTTAAGCTGACACTATGCACTATTCATCCCATTCTACATTCCTAGCCTTCTATTAAAAGCACTCTTACTCCTCTGTGTTCGTACAGTTTCCCGCATTTACAATCACGCACTTCCATCGCTCACAAAACCTGATGAATTAAAAAACCCACACCAACAACGCACTCAGATTGAGAGCGGGAATGAAATTCAGCTTTATCATCAGATATAACACTGGTTTTACATGCTCAGCCTAAGTCATTCATCTAAAAATTGGAAAGCAGGACAGTCAAGATGAATTAGTAGCGAATGGGTCACTGAAACTGCTTACTCGGTTCACAAGCACTAGTCTCTAGTGAGCTCAGTTATCTACTATCCACCAACTCATAGATACAAGAGGTTTGTCCACCTATTGTATATTAGCCCACACAAATCCAAGGTTTTAGAGTTAGACAAAAAACAATCCTTAGGTATTTCTATTTCAGATCAACATAAACAGTCAATATACACTAAAATTAACATGAAGAGACACTTAAGAGCCACCGGTGTTCAAAAAATTGTAAAGATCTGCCTTTCCTAGATTCAAGAAAACACGAGGAACCCCTCATCTTGTACACAGAGAAGTGCCTGCAATGTCTCTCAAGTGCAGTGGCAACTGAAACCACCTCCTAATCAACAGAGAAAGATTTCTGCCCCTTTTTAGGGGCTTACTGACAAAAGCAAGCCTGTATGTGCACAAGCTTGTTAGGTACAACATATTTGCAGCTTATTTTATGACTCATTTGACTCATTTCAACTGATTCCAATGCAGCCTTGTAGTTGATTTATATTTGTGTGGGAGGGCAGAAGGGACTGTTAATTATTCATTAAATTTATTACTGGCTTTAAGGGAAAAAAAAGGCCATGCTATTTGTTCATTTCATTTATTAGTGCTACATAATTTTGAGAAGTAAACAGAGAACGCAACTGAGGAAATAATTTCTCGATATTTTGCTTAAAACTGTTTTGGGGATAGGGTTTAAAAGTTACTATAATCACATTGTCCCCTCAACCAGTCAAATGTCATATTAAAACAAAATATGAAACTCAGACATAAGCTATGGAAGTTAGGCTCCAAACAGCTAATTGCTTGGCACTACTTTGTACTAGTCTATCTCCACATGAGGAAGCATCATAGGGCCAAAAAAATTCCACAAAACCAAAAAGAACCTGTTTTCTTCATTCACTGTGGAAATATAAATACCCTTTTGCTCAAGAAGCCTTAGTTTTCCCCACAAAACCAGTTTCTGGCAGATAACTCACTTTTGTAGCTTGAAACGTTCTCCACCTATACTCACAGGTACCTAAAGTCCTGGATAGCATTGCTAATTGTCTGGGATTTTTTCTCTTTGTTCTTTTTACTTACTTTCACAAGTAATAAACTTCACTCGGCACTTAGAAACTCTCCAAAACAGCAAAATAACAAAGGATAAAGGTTGAATTTTGTAGGGATTCTTTTGTTTTTGAGGTTGCAATGGACTGGAGATTGAGCCTGGCTTCAGAGCAAAACCACTGAGGTTTACACAGTCCAGCTCATGCTCTGCTTTTAAGAACAAACTGAACAAATCTAAGTGTGACCAGCAACACGGACAGGTCAAACAGCCACCCTGTAACAACCGTCTGCTGAGTCTCAAGAGGTGACACACTTCTCCACCCGGAGTGAGGAAGGAAAAACCTTGCCTTTCTCTTTCTCATACGCTTCACGCAATCTAGCAGCGCTGAAAGCAGACAGAAACCTTCAGTTACTTCAGCATGTAGGATTTAACAACACGGTTCTCTACAAACATATGTGTTCAATGCTCTGAGGATGTTGAGAACCAGGTCCTACAACCTCTGTATGGCAGGGTAAACCAACATCTCCGGTTCAGGCAGCTGAATTTCAAGACTACCTACACCCAGGATAACAAGTATTGTTAGCCAAAGGCTCTTTGGCAGCTTATTTTTCTTCCCAAACAACACGCATTGCAAAATATTCTTGACAGAGAAAAATCTTTTTTCTTTTTTTTTTAAAAAACAAGCTTTGATCTGGCAGTCCTGACAGAAATAGGGAAATATTTAACAAAACTACTTTTACTTCAGTGACTATGCTATGAAATAGGACACCAAAGCTCAGTAAACATTTTGAATAACTTTGAACACCAGAGCACCTGTTCTAAACAGTTGTTGGTATTTGTCCCTGGGACGCTCATCATCTGAATTAATCTCTGCTGATTGCATACACAACAACAGGAGACTATTCTGTACGTTGCTATTTTTGAGCAAAGTTGTATGCAGGGGTTTTTTTTGAAGTACTGACCATGACAGGTAGAAAAAGTTCAGTTTTAGAGAATAGTCTCTTCAAACAATCCTTTGCAGACACTGTATCAACATCATTAAAAAAAACTGGGAGTGGGAAATACCCAATCAAAGTCAATGACAGAAAAATCTCCCAAGTGATGCCCCGTGCACAAGGGGAACGCTGTTATCGCGGGACTATTTGTAGTGCCTCTGCCAAGCACTGCCTTTGGCCACGTCAGGCACTTAGTTGGTAACGTGTTACCAAAACCTCTAAATAGTCAATCTAAAGAACTCAGGTTAGAAAACACAGTGCCAGTGAAAGAAGATTCTGTTGCAAAGGAAATTAAAGTAGAAATTAACTATTTTGATAAATCAAGGTAAAAACCCCTGAAGCTATTATTCATCTAGAAAGCCGTAACCACTTTGGCGAATCCGAATGGAGACGAACTAAACTGACACAACCTCAGCAGATTAGTTAGCACTCTGGTCTAATCCAGTGAAGTCTGTTTCCTAATTTTACTCAAATGAAAACTGTAACACTTTTCCACCAACCCCTGCACAGGAAACAGCAATAAGAGGAGACTTATAATCAGCACCACAAATAATAAAATTCTAATATAATAAAAGGTTTGGGTTTTTGTTTTTAACATTAGATTTGAGGAAAAAAGTTTAAGAAACTATTTAAACATTCTGAACTCTCTGCTATCCATTGATCAAAAGCCCTTGCATTTTACTGTATCATTTCACAATTCAATTCCTCTCATCGTGCCATATTGACTAAGAAGCTTAATGAAAAATGGAAGTGAACCAACGCTCTCCTATGGACTGAAAGACAAATTCAAATGTGTATGTTTCGAGAATGGAGGTTTTAAACATTAAAATAACATCTATCATTTATCAAAAGCTTGAACAGAAACAGAATATACTAGTTTATATTGTGCACCATGAAAAAACAAGCTATATTTTGTTAAATGCAACAAGAACAGCTCTTCTAAGCTATTTATTAAGTACATTTTTTTCACCTCCTTTCAATATCCAAAAGATGGACTAATAGCGTCTCCTCTTTGATACTCTACTACAGAAGCAGAGAGAGTGGGAAAGCAGCGTCTTCTTTCACTTGACTGGGATTTTAAAACATTTCACAAACCCTCTACAAATTTTTAGAGAACAAATAAATTGATTTTAATATAAATAGCATGCAATCAACAAAGCAGTCATGGTTTTGTGCTTAAGCACTGTATCCAAACCCTAAGCGTGTATCCTGTTTTTAAGTATTGTACATTGTCTTAATGTAAAAGTGTTAGAAAGTTCAACCTTTCCATATGGAATTCAGGAAAGCGGGGGGAGGAGGATGACAATCAAGTCATTCTGTGCAGATGTTGTACTAATTCCATCAGATATTAGGATAAGAGTTAATCACATCTCAGTAAAAAGCAGCAACTTAAAACCATATGGACCATGCAAGAAGACAGAATCCAACAGAGCTTCTCTTCAATCTGGTTTTGGAACAAACAGATCAGAAACAGACTAACCTGCCGAAAATAAAACACTCAAAAAATGTCGTCTGAAGCAATGAAACAGAAGATTCTTTTTGAGAAACATTTAGATACCAGATGGAAATTTGTTAATCAAGTGGAAATAAATATATATAAAAGCCCAAATTAATTACTGAGTAATACTTGATATTGGAGCTAGAGTAACCAATGCTACAGTTAGACCTCTGAAAGAACATCTATAAAAACTCATTTCAAGGGAATAAAATATGTTAACATCTTTACCTGGGCTGAAAGACAGTTACCATTCAAACTTAATAATTAGTAAAATTATCATTTAAGAGTATATTTTATTCATGAGGAGAGCTACTCATTTAATTAGAATTAAGGAAAATAAGTTACTCTTTACAAAGACTAAAAGAACAGATAATAGTTGACACTGATTCTCCAAAGACAGGCTGATAATTGAAACCGAACAAAAAAACTCAATGATTTTTCAACTACTGTTTACAAGACTGTTTTATAATCATTTGTTATGTAAGGTTAGACACCTAAATGTGTATGTGATAGCAAGATCCTCATTTCAGTACCTTGAAAAAACACAGTCAAAATTTGCAGCCAAGTTTGCAACCAGTCAGCCAACCATCAGTTCTAAAAATTGGCAGCAACCTGTTTTGTCCAAGTGTAGGATTAATTCCCGCCTTACTCAGAGCAACTTTCAAAATACAGTGATAAATTACCATTTGCTAAGTATCATTGGTACTTCACAGGCAGAATTTTTAAAAAAGAAAAAAAAAAAGAAAGGAAGAATCTTAAGACTTCCAACGTTTTAATGATTCTTTTCTGCTGCCAGGTGGAACGTCTGATGGATCCAGAAGAGCAACAGCTTCCCACAGAACTTAGCACAGATGACTAAATGCTTTCGATGGCATAGTGAACCTCTCCTATTTTAAGGCTGCACTTTTAACTCTGCATTACAGTTCACCACCATATGACTATAGGCCAAGTGTTAGGAATTTGCACTAAGAACGAAAGCATACACAAACTCTTGGAAGCTACCAATGAACTACTGCAGCAGAAATGGTATAATGTAACATTTTACCTCAGGAGGCAGACTTGTATTTTTACAGCAGAACATTTCACTTAATTGTGAGCCACATGGACTTATTAAAAAGGGCTAAGAAATTATCAGTCTCGTAAAGTTCACACTACTGGTCAGAGAATTCATCACCACAAACACTATTTTTTGGCTCATACCTGTTATGAAGACAGTCATCTATTAATAGGCAGAATTGATTGATTTTTTTTTTTAAGCTTACATTTTACAGTAACCGATTTCTTTACCTTGCACCTAGAATATTGTACTATTTCCTTTGGCTCCTGAAAATCTAACCAATGATAACACAACTACTCTACCAAGTACTCTCAAGGTAGCACTAAGAGGTGGGGGTTACAAACATGGCAAAGGAAGAGTTGGCAAATTTCAACCCCTCAATTTAAGGAGGGAAGCGGAACCTAGATCTTGTATAAACCACAGAAAGGACTATAATATAAAACTACAAATTTCCTCCAGTCACAATTTAATAGCCCAATTTTCTCAGATCAAGCTGGGCACATGTTGGCATCACTGGGTCAGGCTTCTCAAAAGACTTAAGTGAAGGAACCCCTTGCTTCTGGATCTTCGTAGATCTTAAACACATACTCAATACCTGCCAAGACAGGAGCACTTCCAGGCAGATGTGAAAGCACTTTTTCAGAGCTCTACAAGGCTTTCATGGAAAAATATCACCAACATTAAGTGAAACAGAGAAAACACAGCAACTGAAGGACAAATATTAACTATGCTTAGCTTAGACACAGCACTTTTCCTCCCTTAAACCTTATTTACATCATCCACATGCATAATAGCTGCATTTAATAATTTTTTCTGCATACAGCATATCGAAATTATTTCTTCACATAAACCCATATTATTTATATTCAAGCAAAATTTGTGTTGTTTGTTTTGGTTTGGTTTTATTTTTGTGTTTTGAGAGTCCTGGAAAATGAACGCAGAATCTGGCTTGCTCACCAAACAGACAGAACACATGCTCTGAAAGGGTAACTTCCCCCTACACCTTTCTCCCCCATGCTCTTAAGTTGACTTGGGCAGACCAATGTCAAAATCCGTTTGGACTCCACGACTGACCAATCCCCGGATCCTTGAAAAGCCAATTATCCAAATTAGTAACAACTCCTGTCACTATTTTTGAAGCCGGCACGTATCCCCGAGGTAGACATTAAATACCCATTTCACGTAAGCCAAGTTCACCTACGCAACCCCAGAGCCAAGAACAGAAAACGTTCATCATTCTTATCTCTTGCCCCACTGCAATAATTTAAGCTTTTTAAAGCTCTCTCTCTCAGGATATGTTCTATGAGGTCCTACTTTAAGAACCGCTTACGCAACAGCAAAAGGAGCTCATTGTTTCTGTGGACGAAAGAAGCAACAGAGGCCTGGGGTGGAAATCAGTTGTAGCAAGGAGCCAGAGGCAGCAGTTCAAGATTCTGAAATCCTCTGCTCAGGATTTCCTCGAAGCCAAGGGCTCCCTGTTCCTAAAGGCCATCCCACCTTGGCAGAGCCTTCTCATTGCTGCCCCATCCCTTTGGATGCCACCTACTTTTCGGCATCTCCTCCTGGCAGGATCCCCAGCTCTACTTCCACCTGTCAGCACTTTTTCCTTCCACCCTGCCACCCTACCCAATTTGATAAGGGTCGCTGGGTTGCCAAAAGAGAAAGCCGTCTATGTCGCACAAGCTTGTGTGAAACCCCAGATGCATCGCAGGCCACCAGCAGTCTCTCAGTAAGCACTTAGCCTAGGCTACCACAAAATTCAGTCAAAGTTTTGGCCCAACTGGGTTACCTCTAAGCGTAGACAGTAGTAGGCAGGTCTTGAATAAAAGGGGTTTTTTTCCATCCTGCAAACTCGAACTGCAACCAGTGTACTATATCCCGCTCAAGATGGAGGTGTTTAATGGTACAGCTGACTGAATCCCTAAATCTAGAAAAAGCCAAGGATGAAGGCCATCCAGCAAATCACATTGTCGCTGTTGATGGAACATCTGATGAGGTCATCAAAATAACTGAAACCATCTACAAACCCTTCCCCTCCACCTCTCAGCAGGTTAGTTGTGCAGCCACTGGACTTATTAGGCTTAAACAGAAATACCTTGTCCCCAATATCCATTTACCTTGTCCTGAGGGCCTGCCAGGCTGCATCAATGTCTGCGTACAGGTTTTTCTCAGAGGGCTTGCCGGTGCTCACCCCGTAGCCAGAGTAGTCATAAGAGAAGACGTTGCAGTTGATGCGGGAGCCAAGGCCAATATAGAAGCTGCACATCTGGCCCAGGTCCACAGCATTACCATGCGAGAAGAGCAGCGTATACCGACCAGTGGGGGCACAACGTACGAACATGCAGCCCAGCCTGTTATCCCGAGCCGTGCGGGAGAAGAACACTTCCACGGCATCCAGTTCCCGCTGGGAATACTGCCAGTCCGCCCGCTCGCTCAAGTGCAGGCTGCAGGTGCCCGATCCCGTGGGGGTCCCTGCCCCGGCGGCCGCCCCGGCCTCCTGCTGCTGCTGCTCGGGCTGCAGCACGGTGTAGGTGGGCTCCGGGGGCAGGAAGGCCAGCTTGGCAGCGATGCGGCTGGGGCAAGGCGGGCAGCAGAAGAGCCAGCAGAGCTCGCCCAGAGAGAAACCGTTCATTCTGGGGCCTTGTTCTGGCATCAGAGACGCCGGAGAAAAACTGACCTAGGCTGGAAAGGAGTCAAACCACTCCGAGCCGGGGCCCTCCTCCAGCGCAAACCTGCAGCACCTTCCCGCAAGGCCACCAGCTGCCCTCCCGGAAAGCAAACAACGGCAGCCTGGGAGGAACTGCAGTTCAGCAAGCACAGTGCAGCTCTTCAAAGCCCGAAGATGTGCTTATCAAAAAAAAAAAAAACCAAACCAAACCAATAGAAAGACCGACCCCACAAAATACAAACGAAGTACAACCAGCCCTTTAAAAAAAAAATAATCCCACAACTAATGCGACAGTAAACGCAACCCCCTAAAGCACCATCCCCTCGAAGAAAACAAGCCAGACGTACATGTGTGCGTTTACAAAATGAATCCCTAGACCCTACG
>VYZM01022196.1:444060-561198 GCA_013398915.1 Dromas ardeola | reverse complement strand
AAGGGCGGGTGGGGGCCAGTTCGCGCCGGCCGGGGGGAGGCGGCGGCATCTCGGGGGTCGGTGCTCTCTCCCGGGCCGCGCTGCCCTCCCCGGGGCGGCCCCTCCGGCCTCCTGCCGCCTTCGGGATGCTTTGGCGCCGCTCCCCAGCCTCCCCGCTCGGGTCATCCTGAGGGGAAGGGCCTTTTGCTGCTCATCCCTCAGAGCGTGGCATGGCGGACCCGGGGCGCTGGTGAGGGGCGGCTCGCCTCGTCAGGCCAGGCTGCTCCCCGGGCACTGCCCGGTGGCACTGAGTCTTTCTCCCAGAGAATTGCCCAAGTAGTCCTGGGGAAATGCCAATAGAGCTGCTCCTCAGCTGGCTGCCTCCACGGCACCGCTCTCCTGGCGTCAAGCGTGGTGTCCAGCCCAGACTTCAAAGCTGTAGAGACCTCCGTATCCCTTAGATTTGGCTGAAATTGGTCAGGGGTTTCAAGAAGTACCACAGAAAACTTCCAGACACAGTGCAATGGCGGAAGCCTAGTTTCCTTAGATAATCAGGCTGCTAATCCGTAGCAAATCATTTAGGGCATATGGCAGAACCCATAAATCAGTGGTTGTGGTGCTGCGTCTCTTAACACGTTCATCGACCCAGAGAGCAGAATGCAAAAGGTGGTGGGTAAAAGACAACTGGATGTATTTATGTGCAACATTCTGTTACTAACACAAGTTCTATCTATACAGAATTACAGAATGGTAGGGTTGGAAGGGACCTTTGGAGATCATCTAGTCCAACCCCCTGCCAAAGCAGGTTCATCCGGAGCAGGCTGGACAGGAATGCATCCAGGCGAATTTTGAGGATCTCCAGAGAAGACTCCACCACCTCTCTGGGCAGCCTGTTCCAGTGCTCCGTCACCCTCAAAGAAGTTTTTCCTTACGTTCAGACAGAATTTCCTGTGTTCCAGTTTGTGCGCAATGCCCCTTGTCCTGTTGCCAGGCACCACTGAAAAGAGCCTGGCCCCATCCTCTTGACACACGCCCTTTAGATATTGATAAGCATTGGTGAGATCCCCTCTCGGTCTTCTCTTCTCCAGGCTGAATAGACCCAGAAATGCCACGAACATCTACCCCCTTATGGTGCTCTCCTATTGTGTGTCCGTGACCCGACTTGCTACCTATGAGGAACAAAGTTTCAAAAACTGAAGAAGAGTGTTGAGCTGAGGTCACTTCATTAGTGACAAGCCTGAGACGAACTTCTCTTTCAGTGCTAACATTTGCCAATGCTAAGAAAGTTAGTTCAAAACCTGTATACAAAAGAGTCAGTCATGTGTGATATTCTTTTGTCTTTGGAATGTCAAAAGTAGGACCCACCCCCATCCACATCAATCTTTCGTTTAGTTTTGCTAACAATGGGAATTTTAGAAATCCTAAATTCAGCCGGCAATAATTGTGTCTACACCGTTAAGAGAGAAAATGAAGGCTGTGCGTCTCCAACCAGCTTGAAAGCGTGGCCTCTGGCATGGACCAACTGTTTCCTACAGAGAACAGAAAATACCCAGTTTATTACATGTGTCCCAGGCATGTCCTGCTGGGAGGGTCACAGGGCCCAGAGATCGAGTAGGGTAATGAAGCATGTCCCACCTACTGACGCTGCGTTCCTTCAGGTGGCAGAGACAGCCAACGCACCCCAACATACAGGCTGTTCAGACGTCCGATGAAATGATGAAAGTGACTCCTACTCCATAGAATATGATAGAAAAATCTGGATAAAGAAAATACAGAATAGATAAATGAGGAACCCTGTGAAATTCCTTGGGGATTACAAATGGCTTCGAGCTCCACCTACGCTGTTAAAAGAGGCACTATTGATATTCTGCGGGAAGACTGATACAACCCTGAGAAAACCCTGGATATACCCTGAGAAGTGGTTTGGCTGATGAGATCCGAGAAAAGCCTGTCTAGTGCTGCCGCTACGAGTCCCTCTCACTGCACACGCACCGAAACCAAGATAAGAGCTGGAATTTGGGCATGCCCCACCAGCTAAAAGTAACATTTCTCAGAGCCCTCTCAAAGGCAGTGTGACTCGCCTGGAGCCAGTCAGCAGAGGCTGTTATATCATAAGTAGATTGCTACTCCAAAGAATAGACAATTAAAAGGACAGTATTTCCCA
The DNA here is from genome assembly GCA_013398915.1 of Dromas ardeola. NCBI lineage: Eukaryota > Metazoa > Chordata > Aves > Charadriiformes > Dromadidae > Dromas > Dromas ardeola. The sequence continues at coordinate 559,055 of VYZM01022196.1, read as the reverse complement.
TGCTCTCCACCCTGGTCCTCCCTTAGGTCATGTTTAGAGTAGTGAGATTAAAATGTCCTCTTTGAATCCAAGGGGAAGTGTCATGAAATTTGCTCCTTGAGTGAACTGGGCCCTGCAAACCTCATTAGTTAGAGTTTCTTCATTGTTCTCATCATACGCTCTCTGTAGTTTACGTTAATCTCAGTATACCTCTCATACAATAAAATAGCTCCTGCTCAGTGGGTGTCTCCTCAAGGAAGGTAACATTTGCCAAAGTCTTGGAGAACAAAACGAAGGAAGGAGCAAGAGGGAGTGACTGAAATGGAAATGATGCTGGATGAGAAGAGTGGAAAATAAGAAAAAGGAGTTCCTGAACACTACTGCTGTCATGGCAAGCTGAAAGCACAGTGTCCATGAGTTTGCAGCTCAAGAAAGTAAAGCAATTGGGACTTAAAATTAGCACTCATTTAGTGTGAATCCTGCATCCCCAGTTGTCAAAAGGGACTTGTAATGAACAAGTGCTTAAGAGAGAATTTTTATCCATCTGCTTGTGTGCTGCTTCAGTGGTGGCCACATCTCCAACCTTCCAGGCTCCGTGGTAGTTGCGGGGGGGTTGTGCTGCAGCTTGCTGGGCTGAAGAGGTGGCTGTGGAAAGTTGGGCACAGACAGCTTCGTGCCTCTCACATGCACGCTGGCCCTGGCACTGCCCGGAGCTTGGTTTGTTCTAACATTTCAGACGAGTCTCAGAGTTGTCCTAATTCCAGTAGCCCGCCAAACAACCGTGCTAGCTACTTCCACCACCATAGATAGCTTTGGTTCCTCATAGCTTGTTCCCTCCTTCTTCAGCCACCTCTTTTGCTAAAGATCTCGCGCTTTCGCTGGGATGAGGGTGTTTCCAGAATCTTCTGACATTGTTATGTCCAGGTATGGTGGGCACAGAAGGACAACGGATAGGGAGTGTGCCAATATTTCTCATGCTAAGCATCTGAAATTGCTACTTGAAGAACGGCTGTTTTGGATCTTCCCTCTGTGTGTTTCCCTTGATACTCCTGCTTCACTCCAGCAGTCCCTCGTCTCATCTCTCTCTTCCCCCAACCCCATACTTCCCTCTGCTCTTTCTTCTCCTTTCTATTTTGCAGCCAGCAGGTGTCTGCATAGTTTTCACTTGACCAAATACTGTGAAAATGCTCAAGAAAAACAAGTATTTCTCCTTGTTCTGTTACCGCAGAACTCATCTTTTTAATGATCTGTAAATAAAGATGTCGCTACTGCTGTGCGTTATAATGAACATGACACTTAAGACTCAAGTGAAGTACCCTGCTTCTTCACTAAATGTTAATATATGGCCTGCAAGGGTAGAATACACAAGCATTTAATAATAAACAATTTGTCAAGCCTACTAAGAGGTGGGAAGTAACCCACAGGAAAACGTGTATCTATGAGACTTTTACTATCAGCCTTTAATTAACTGCTGAGGGACCTAGAAAGGTGCCTCAGGTGAGCAGGGAAAAATCTCCAAATAGCTACCAAAAAGGTAAATATAACAAATACAGCACACAATGGTTGGTTATGTCTTGATTATTTCCACCATGTCCTGTAGTCTCACCATGCGTGTGACAAGGGCAGAGTGCTTTGCACTCCACTTCCTTTTCCTGAACGCTAGCTAGACAAAAGAATAGACGAGAAGACAGTGAGGCTGAAGCCAAAGATGACACCTGGCAGCAGCACTCTGAAGATTATGTATCTTAAACGTTAACCATGCCTAACTTCCTGCTGCCGCTTGCCAACTGTGTGACTGTTACAGCTGGATAAACAGTCTGCTTCTAATACCTGCACACGTGCAGCCTTCATCTGATTGCAGGACTGGTTACAAACGCCAAATTCAGACTAGGAAGTTCCTCAATGCGTTTTTGCTTATTTCCTGGACAAATAGTGCATGAAGAGTGCGAGTAGTATTTCTTACTGCTCATGTAAGTTAGTATCTGTATCTCAGGCCTGTTCTAGAATATGTTAAAGCAGTAGCAACACTGAAAGGCGATGTCTCTCCCAGTTGAAGCACAAGGCAAGAGCTCACACCGGAGTCCACCACACTGAGGAGCAGGGGAAATAATGAAGCAAGATTAATCAGCGTGCTTGGCTGTGTTCTCATCAGCCAAGTCACTGTCAAGTTCTTTGCAGTTTTTGGGCAAAGGTGTGCTTGAAGGAAGGATTTGAAAGAGAAAAATTAATTTGATCTGGGGATGGATAGAGGACCCTCCCAAACACAAAAGATGTAGTGGTGTGTCTGAAAAAGATAATGCGTCGACAACAGATGATGGCATCAAGAACTTATTGGAGACGTATACCACTGGTGCTAGTGAGAAGATGCATGAGGACACACTGTGAAAACCTTTCAATGAAGTCAGCAATGCTGTATGGGATGTGCTACAGCACAGCATTAGCCAGTGGAGTTAATAAAAGAAAAGAGGGATCACATGATGGGAATGTATTAGAGATGTCTCAAGAAAGAATCCACGATGCAGCCAGAGCTGGTAGGGAATCAGGATTTGACACTGATACCTCCATTATGCGCTTTGACCAGCAGTGTCTCATTGTTTCCATGTATTCTTCCATTTGCTTGTCTTCAGTTGTATAATTACATTTCAGTCTTTTTCTTCTTAGCTTTGCAGCTAAAACTCTAGGCACTAATAAGGAGTAATAAAAAGGTGTCAATAACTTTAAGTTTTTTAAAGTGAGCAGCTCTTTAGAAACAGGGCGCCAGTTTCAGGTTTCTCAGATAGGTATGTAAAAATCTACTGTTGCTGCCCCCAGCAAACCGGTGCCAGGCTAATGCTAACCCACTGCTGCAGAGGAAGCGGGGAGCAGAGGGAAGGGATGGACAAAGAAGGAGAGCCTGACACCGAGCCCTGGAGGGCTGGCCTTGCTGCTCCTTCTGCTGCCAGAGGAAGGGAGAGTCAGGGCAGTAACTGCTGCTCCTGGGACATGACGGGTCCTCCGCCCCACAGAGACCAGCCTCCCTGTTGGCAGCAGCGCACTGTGTTCCTTTCCAAGCAGGCACCGGAGCCATGGCTCTTCATCCACCCTTGGCAGTCCCACACCGCTGTCTCCTTTGCAGATAGCTTAAGCTGGTCCTCGCGCTTAGCGTGGCCTTGAAGCTCGAGAGGGTGGTGGACGTTTCCGATCACGCAAGCTGCCAGAGTGCCAGACCCTGGTCTCTGTAGAGTCAAGACTTTAAGATTTAACACCTAAATTAGTCACCCAGGGTATGTAGGCTAAATATAGCCTTCAGTAGATGGCCCATACTTATGTTTTTTCTGTTGGGTGTATCCTTCCCTACATTGTGCCAGTGGAAAGAACTTTAATTTCTTATTTCTCTTTCTGCAGCCGAGCAAGATCGTAGCAATTTCCTGCCACATAAACCCATGTAGCATTAAACTTACAGGTCTATATGGATAAAAATGCATCAATTACTTCAGCAGAATGAATAAAAAAAGAAAAAAAATAGTAGAGAAAACCCACAGAGCTTGAATGATCGATTTCTTCAGAAGCATGAATCTAAGATAAATGACACCATTCAGGGTTTAAAAGAGCTTTCTCTAAGGTTTGCAGGAGTTTAATCAAGACCCAGCTATCCTCAGATTTGCTGTGAATACGTTATGAGAAGAATGTGGAAAGGAAAACAAAGATGTACAAACATCAAAACTTACGGGAGGGATAGTGGTGGTGGGGGTAGAGGCAGCTGTGTGACATACAATGAGGGTTTAGAGCCTTGATATGCAGTGACTGCATTTTATGCCTGTCACTGGCAAATTGACATTTTAAAGATATGTTCTTGACTGCTTTTTCATGTCAGTATCTTTGTTCAGGCTCTATCTGGGCTGATGAAAGGAATTTCAATTAAGGATGAATCCTTTCCTTACTGTATTGAAATGCACAGGGTGGGAGCAGAGGGAAAATGAAGCAGTGAAAGCTCTATAGAGAGTTCTTAAGGCATCTTGCTGACACAGGACAAGATAGTTTAGGAATGCCTGGGGCAGTGCACTCTGTAGCATGGTTTACTGGGCCTTTACAAAGAAGCAGTGTGCATTCACCTTAGTGCCTACTGCCTGAGGCCATATATCATTCAAACAGGGGGCTAAGGGTTTAATAAATCCCAATCTAGTTTAGTCCTCAAGGGAATAGCAGTTTAGAGTCATTCAGGAGTGGCAGGGAGGATGGCTGCATAACCTGGCAAAAAAAGGCTGATTTTTTTTGCCCTGTAAGCAGTGTCATGGGAAATGAAAGGGGTTGTAAATCTGCATAGGATGAAGCATAGTGAAAGCCTTAGGGAAAAGAAGTGTGAAAAATAGTAAGACATGGATATGAAGACAGTGCATGAGACAGAGAAAAAAAGTGAGAAAAACAATAGAAAACCCATGGAAAAAAAAAAGAAAGGAATACTAATTGTAGAAAACCATATCAAAACCACTTTATCTGCGTACCTTGGAGTCACCCAATACTTGGGGTGAAAGGCAAATTAGTTCCCACTGAGCACATTCATGTAGATGTATTTGTCTTTGCATTCATGTCCTTGTCCACCATTGTTTTCCATGCTATCCCTTGGTGAGAATTTTTATTCTGCTGATACACTGCTCAGTAGGTGCTCTGGCTTCCAGCTGGGCTCCCAGCAGCCATGGTGACCTTCAGAGAGCAGCTGATTCACACTCCACTCCCATCCCTGCGTTCAGCGTGGGTGTAACGAGCACTGCAAAGACTCTTCAGGACCTCTCTATATAGGCTGTAACTAGTGCCTTCGCTCAGGTCTGAAACTGGAGTAAGCACTGAGACATTGCTACCAAACAAAACCTGGGCAGAGCCAGAGCTCTCTGTCGCTGTGGCTAGACCAGTAATCAAGATATCAATTCCAATTATCAATTAATCGGAACAGGTTGCCCAGAGAGGTGGTGGAGGCCCCATCCCTGGAGACATTCAAGGCCAGGCTTGATGAGACTCTGAGCAACCTGATCTAGTTGAAGATGTCCCTGCTTCCTGCAGGGGGGTTGGACTAGATGGCCCTTAAAGGTCCCTTCCAACCCAACACACTCTATGATTCTATGAAAAGCTAGTTTGTGTACGTCTACACTACTACAGAGTCATTAATGTGGCCGAGGTGCAGACATATATTTCATTCATTACAATAATTTGTCTATTAAGATGATCTGATTTATCAGCAAGAGCCAGAATTACTGTTTGTGTGGTTTACACTCGTGCAGATATTCAGGGGAGAGGCTGTCATCTATGAAATCCCCATCTCAGTATCTGCATACAACTGCCAAATCCCATATATGTCACAGGAACTAAAGTGGAGAACTTCCAAATTCTCCTGCAATAATGTGGAAGCTCTGATGGTGTATCACATTTGTTCCTGAAAGAAAACCAAAACTAGAACAAGTGGTTTTTATGTTTCCTCATGTTGCAGAAATCACCAGAAAACATATGTTTCATTTCATCATAAACCTTCAGGGGATTTTCAAGGTCAGTGGAGATAAAGCTCAGGCTGCCATTCATGAGTACTGGTCATGTAATTAAAATAGAAAAGTACATTTAGGCTTATGCATACTACTGTCTGGCAGAAATCAGCGATGTTGTATTGAAGCATGTGCACCCTTCCAACTGTCTGTCAAATGAAAACAGTCTTCACATGCAAACCCTGAACCATATTCTTCATCTGGAATAAACCTATTATAATTAGCTTGAATTTCATTTTTAAAAAGTATGTGCACAGAAGGGCCAAGGGTGGTTTTCAGTTCTTATGGGAGGCGTATTGCTTTTTTCTTCTCAACATCTCCCAAACCCTGTTTTCTGAAATCAGACAAACCCAAAAAAATGCCATTAGTCTGGGACCATCCCTGGACTCACTGAAAGACGTAAATCTGAAAACCACGTAACGTGTTTTCACCTGGAGCATGCATTTGAGGCTGGAAAGCAGACAGCCCAACTCTCAAGCATTACCTGCTCCTCCCTCCCTTCTCTTTAAGCTGTTACCTCCCCTATTCTCCCTAGAACACCAGGATAAATCCGGTTGTTCTCCCGTTGTTCTGGTAACATGCTTTTATCGGTGCATAAGGAAGCAGGGAACGGAACTGCGGAATATATTCCCTTTTCACTGGCGGTGCTGCTGGGGGTTGCTTTACCTGTCACTGTATGCTGGTGGCACTCTTTCTGCCTCCTATGGCAACAACGGCAAGCCATCTAGAACTGCTGCCCGTGCCAAGCCTGCTCTTTGTTTTTGCAATACTTGTCTTGAATTCTCCACCCTGACGCTCTGGCAGCAAACAGGGGAAAACTCTGAGTGAATAGATACGCTGGCAAAGTGAATCTGGAGGGAAGAGGCGAAGCTACCGAAAGTGCTGCGGTAAATCTGAGTATATTCTGCGTGCAGCACTGGCTGAGTGGGTATGGGACCAAGGGAGGATGCAACTGTTTAGGATAGAAGCAGAGGAGCAGAGATGCTCCTCTCTGTGAGAAGAGCGGTGGGAGGCAGCAGAAAAGACTCATTCTGGCTTTGCCCCTCACCAACTCCCTACAACTGTTGCCATTACTTAAAACCAAATATGGCGCCTTTTTAGCTCAAGGAGAAACTCTGCGGAACAGAGAGAGGCAGCAGAGGGGGCACTGAGCTGAGAGAGTCCCCTGCGCTGTCTCAGAGTCATTTTGCTGGCAAACTGAATTACCACACATTGCCTTGTAGTCATTGTGGTTTCCGAAAGCTCAGACCCTGATGTTCCTAGTCTAGGGGAAGTTTCCTAGAAGAGTCTTCTATATTTGGTCCCTAATGTCTAAAAAGGCAAGACAATTACATCCAAGCACAGAAGTATAAAAAAATAGAACCGAGTGACCTCTTAAGAGGTCTCCCAGTCCTGCTTGGAGGCAAACCCATGCCATGCCTAACTAACATGCTTCAACCTGTTCTTAAATACTTCTAGTGAGGCAATCTAGTCCATTGTGTCTCCATTCTTCCCGTTGGCATTTTTTTTTTCTTAATTTCGAAGCTATGTGTTTCTATGATTTGAACCCACCACTACCTTTCCTACAATCAACATTAAGTCTCTTTTCCTCTTCGCAGCAGCTATTTACATATTTATTATTACCTCTTACAGTCATTTCTTCAGCTTAATGCAGTGCCTTCAACTTTCCTTTGTAACTTCTGTTTCTGAGTCATTCCTGTTCTCCATCTCTCTCAAGCTGACCCACAGCTGTCCTCGAGCGCTTAGCCCCAGGCTGGATATGGTACCCCAGCTGTGGCCTTACTCATGCTGAGTGGAATAGTAGGATGATCTCACAGCTTATAGACTGCACTTTCACTGATCTATCCCAGTATGATGTTTGCCGTTTTTTCCTCTTTTTTTTTTTTCGTTAAGAGCTGCATGAGGCTGCTGGCTCCCATTGAGCCTGCAGGCCGCTCTAACCCCCATACCTTTTTCAGCCAACTGCTGCTCGCTCTGTTGGCTCTTTACCCCATTTATTTGCAATTGATTATTCCTACCAACACGCAGAACATCACAGTTGTCCTTATCGGGTTGCATTTATCCACTTCTAATACAATCAACACACTCGGCACCTGCAGAGTTGCAAACAAATACAGCGCTGAGTACAGGGGCCATGCTCAGGTCAGCCCTGCCTTTTTAGGAAGCACTTAATAATCTTATTTTCAGACCTCTTCTTTATGTATGACACGCACTGCCATGGTTGTTGGCCAGCCAGGATGATGGCCTCTCTAAGCCCCCTTGTGCTGGCCATGGGTGGGCAGCAAGCCCACTGCTGCGTGGCAAAACGCCGACCCTACCCAACCCATACCCCACGAGCCAGCCCGCTACACCTGAACGTTGCAAAATGACTGGCAGAAGCAAACTCTCACGCTTCTCTAAAGAGAAGAAACATTTGTCTTCTTTTTGACTCACATTGCCAGGGAAAAACAATAAAAATTATTTACCATCCTGTGAAAAAATGACCGGTTTCCCCTTTTTTTGATGAACCTGCTGTGCAACATCTGCTGTTAGATATGAGCTACTTTAGGGGAGACACGCTTCCTCAAAAGATAGCTTTTTTCTGAAGTGCATAAAGCTTTCCACTGATTTGCCCCCAGTCTTCCAAAATCTCATACTGTTTTCTGTATAATTCTATATAATTACCAGACTCCACACGTCTGAACTCTGGCAATACAGAAGTGAGCGGAGCAAGCCTAGTCATTCCTCATACCTTTGTCTGACAGGGGTGTTTAAAGAGATGTGCTGCTAATCACTTTGACTGCAGGAGTCTGGTTGTATAGGTAAAAAGACACTCATTACTTACGGTGAAGTAGCAGTAATGAAATTCAATGGCAGTGATGTGGAGGCTAAATCCAGAAACAAAATAACCCAAGTTACAGTGATGGCAGATTAATGTTAAGTATGCAATTGGATACTGCGAAATGAATGAAAAAGGAAACAGATGTAAACCAGCTTAATAGTTATTTTGCATCTTCCCGCCAAGCATATCTTATTAAGGGTCTGTTATTGCTGCTTTTAAATCTCCGCTAACCAAAATGTATCAGATAAGGAGAGCAATGACATTTTCCTTCAGGGGTTACAACTCCGAGGTTCTGCCAAGCTCAGCTCATTGCGATAACCTGCCAGGATGCTAAATAGTTAATGAGGTAACAACAACTACATTTATAAGAAAGAAAAACAGTAAATGGCCAGTTCCTTTTGCTGGAAGTCTTGAGTTTTTAAAAATTAACGCCAAGGTACTGATAAACTACATGGTAATTTCCTGAGGAAAGATTAGAGGCTTGGGCAGAAGATAAAACCCAAAGCATATGTTTGCCTGCCTTGGCTTTCACGTATTAACCGTCTATATAATGACAGAGTAATTGGAACAATTCTGTGACGGTCACAATTTGCTGAGCGCCATACTACAGCTAAGCACATATTCCTTATTCTCCTGTGACCACGGGAATCTGAATATCCCACTGCTTTCACTTTGTTCAATAATAAAAGGGAGTTTGATGCTCGTGTCTGTCAGCAGGTAACAAAGACTGGGTGCCATGGGAGTTGATGCCTCACAGCCCTTCAGGGTGGTGACCAGGCTGACAGAACTTCTCTGTGCTCTGGTTATCGGGAGGAGACATTCCCTTCCCACCATCCATCAGCCTGATTTGCATCAGCAAGGCTTTCGGCAGCTACGTTAAATGCCAGGGCTGCGGTCTAGACCAGGGGCTCGCTAGCTTCATATTGACACTGAAGTTCTATTTGGCAGTGAAGGCACCGTTGAATAGGTGGACCAGGAATGGCACATCGCTCTATGTGTCTGCTGGCCCACTTAGCCATCCCTTTTCGGTCTAACCGTAGTCAGGTTGCAGTAAAAGTATTGCAGAGTTGGAAAGCAGAGGAGGAAAGTCTGACAAGTTCAGGAATATACTGTAAAACTTCCCGTGTGAAACACGTTTACCTCTTCCTGCGCATCGATCACTCAGGGGGAAGAGAGGAAAAAACCTTTTTGGGCTGAGTCATTCACACTATACTAAGAAAACCACTTGCGGCAGTACTCTAGGGGATAGCATTACAGGAGAATACGGGAGCAGCAGGGTGAAGTGGGGCTCTTTTGTTGTACAGCGAATGTCACTGACCTGAATTTTATTGTTCACTTCCAAGCATCTTTGCCATTCAGCCTGGGAGGTGTCTATTTTCACAAGTTGCTATTACTCTGTATTTCAAAAGGGAAACTGGTTAAAGTACAATGCACTTCTTCAGTTGTACTGAGATGGGATTGATTTTTTTTCCTTACAGAAATTGGATGAATTTTGGCTCTGAACTGATTAAGTACTTAATCTGGTGCTTAACTTGAAATAGTCCAGTACGTCCATTGAAATGAGGAAAATTGTCCACAAACGCTGTTACTTTCCTGTTTTTCTGGACTGGGTCTTTTTAGAGCTGATCATTTAGCTGAAGAAATACAACTCTAAGCATAGTTTTAGCCTGGTCTGAAAAGAAAATGGGTTTAAATGGAAGATCCTGTGGCTTCTGGTTTTATTATTATTTTTTTAAACAGAAAGTATTCTGCTTCCCAGTTTGGGCCAAAATGCAGTTTTTTGAGGGATGGAAATTCCGCTCTGTCCCAGTTCAAATTTCAACATTGATGGCAACGTTTGCAGTTTTGTTAGCAGTAATTTTTTGCAGAAGGATTACTTCTCCCTCTTGGATACATTTGTTTCTTGTAAGGGCTTGATGCGGTGCATCCATTTGGCAATAACCCCCTCGTTGGGGAGCTACAGTCTGCTGGGTTTGGTTTCTGTCTGAAGCTTCTCAGCGTAAGTCCCGAGTTAAATTTATCTGAGGCAACGTACCCACGGTTCGCACAGATGTTGAGTCACCAGACCCTCCTTTTCCTCACACTGCTTCCCAGGCGTTCCTCCTACGGAAGCCAGTCATAGTCTGGTGAAACAGAGGTGAAAATGGAGCTTCACGTGCCAGCAAAAAGGCTTCTCAGTCGAGAGAACGTCAAGGCAACCTCCCCCCGAAGCCCTGGTGAAGGCGATGTGTGGTGACCCACTTCTCCAGCTTGGGAGGCTTGGCCGATCTTCACAGAAATCCGTGAAACCAGGTCAATTAACCGCAGTGAAAGATCTGGCCAAAGGAACAAACGGGTTGGAAAAAGGGTGGAAGTGATAAAGAAGCTAAACGCGGCTGGAGCTGAAGTGTTCAGGGACCGTAATTCACGTGGCAAGAGGATAAAGGTGAAGTTCAATGACAAGGTTTCCCTTGAGCCTCTTTTCCCTCCATGCGCGCTACCTAGTGTGACCCAGTTCCCCTTCTGGCTGTAGGCATTGGGGAAAAACGTGGTCCATTCTGACCACGATTTTATTTCTAACTCCACTGGACCGAGCAGAGGCTCCCAATTTACACTAACAAGGAAACTCGTCCCTTGGGATTAGATGGTGGCTTAACACCCCCTTCCTCTTCCCAGCAGTGGAGAGCTCGGCAGGAAAATGTTAAAACAATTAGCTGGGCTGGCAGATGTTCAGCCTGACTTCAGAGGATGAATGAAACCCTGCATCTGCAAATCCCAATAGTTTTTTGATTAAAACCTCTCCACTGACATACAGATAGATTAAAAAAAAATATATATATATTTCTATAAACAAATGGAGACCACAGCACAGCCTTGATTTACATATACACACCCAAAATTTGTCGCCAGCTTTGATGTGCGTTTCCTTCCCCAGCATCTCAACTAAATGTGCAGTGCAGAGATCCAGCCTGTCCTCCACCGTAAGGGAAGTTCTTGAGATCTCATTACGGCTTCTCAGTCCTGAGGCACGGGACACTGCCTGTCTTGTCTTACTGCTTCAGCGCTGTGACAGGAACCGCAGTGCTGAAATACAAAGATGATTGAAATGTTAATTGCTTCTAGGAGAATGTCAGCAGCAGCACTTGCCTGGCTGAAAGAAAAGCCCCAGGGCATTTACCTGGAGGCGGAGGAGGATCCTCCTTACGCCGGGGGGGTCATAGCAGAGCAACTCCATTGCTGTCAGCCCAGCTTGTGCTTTTTCCCCTGGAAGGGGGAGTGCTCAGAATCTGTTCTCTATTCATTAGTACAGCCTGACGTGGAGGAGCTAACTTAGCAAGATGGGAAGTCAGCCATGAAATAAACTGTTAATATAAGTAAGGAAGCAATGACAGACATCAGAATTACTGCTGCTGTGCTTATGTGTTGGGAGACGACAGAATCCCAGCAGATCATTAGCAGGGGGCAAATGCAGAAGTAAGTCCTTAGGCTAAATCTTGCCATTGCTCTCAGTAATTGCCTTTTAAGCAACTGGGAGTTTGTGGGTGAAAGGTCTCGTACAACCAGAATAAATGTTTTGTGACAGTAAATTTTTCTGACCATAAGTCAGAAGCATCGAGACCGTAAATATACACGGCTTTGCTAATACCAACAGAGCAGCGTAGTCTTTTAGAGGCTGCTTTCCTTAATTTTATTGTCGCTCGTACAGCCAATAAACAGATCACGCTAGCTTATTGCAAAGATTTCTTTACACACAGATGGTATTAGAAAACATCCCTGTATATAAAAACTGTAAATATGCAATGAATTAGTTATCTGATACGCAATGAATTAGTTTTCTGTGCAATATCCCCAACAGGAAGTGAAGCATGTGCAGTGACTAAAACCAATATTATTACTTGCTTAAATAGAGCAATGCATCCTGTTGTTGTGAAGGGTAAGCTTTGACTGGAAAGGACTGTTATTGCAGCTTCAAATCATTCAAAACACTTTTTAAAAAAATGAAAAAAAAAGGAGTAAGTTTTATTCACTTCTAAGCAACAACTGTTGGCATGTTTCCTTGCAGAAGACACAGTTGTGTCCGGCTATTACTCAACCGCTAACATTAGAGACATTAAAGTTGCAGGAAACACAGTTCATCTCTTGCGTAGTTAGAAAGGAGTTGGCTTCCCAATTACCCTGGAAACTGGACTTGCTGCTGCGCAGAAAACCACAATTCATAGCGGAAAATAATAGTTGATATATGAATATCTACCTAAAGACTAATCAGCAAAACAAACAACAGCTGAGGAAGATGACCAACATGACGTTGTTTGGAGGAAATTAGTCACCAGTATCCTCTTGCTTCTCTTTGTTTTAAAACGTCAAATCACTGCCCCTCCCCAATTTAGTTGAGAACGGGTTAATACAATCTGTTGTGAAAAAGAAATCAAGCTGCTTTCAACAGACAGGCTGTATTTTACAAGCGCCTGATGTTGACCATGTGCCTGTTGACTTCCAAGGGTTAGTGCTTCAGGCTAGCGCTGAATTCCAGGTGTTATTGCAGATCCCATGGTGCTAAGGGTCCTAGCAAGCATCACCATGAAAGACAGACATGAAAAACTTGGGGTAGAAGCAGGATCAAGTTTGCTTTGTGCATGATCCCAATGTACCTTTTGTGGTTTCCTGCCATATTGACTGAGGCAATGAGCACACCTCTAAAAGTTTTCTTTTCTTCCACTACTGGCTTCACGGCATCCTATTTAGGGAGGACAACTGGCTAAATGCTGCAGTGAGATAAGCCTCTCTGGATCTGAGGTAACTGCACTGACTCTGACTTCCAGCTTCATTATGCCAATGCTTAACCAAGAGCAATGGTCCCTGTCACGCCAGCTACGTGACGTACAAGCAGTAACTCTGAAAGTGTGTGTTTTCTTCCTTCTCCATTGAGGAACTATGCATAAAACATTCCAAGTACTGCAGGACGTGCGTGACAAACAAACGAAAAAGGCCACGAGATGAGTCCAGGACCCATTGATGTCAATGGAAGTTTTTGCTGTTCATTCCACCATGGCTGGTGGTTCTCCTGTCCCCAGCCCACAGGACGGAGCGAAGTTGGTGCTTGATAGTTATGTGGGTGGCGTGGCTTCTCCTTCAAGGTGGCTAACTGCTGTTTATTTTCAAAAAGCCAGTGCATTTCTTAGTGCATGCCGCTCTGTGCTGGCGCGTAGCTCAGAGGCTGGCAGCCCCTTTGCTTCTTCGGTTTTAATTAGGCTCTAATCTCTAGCAAATTAGCTTGATTGCAGATGTCCACTGTTATTAGTCAAAGATCTAACTAACACGTTGCACTTAGAGCTTTCTGACAAAAAAAGATCCAGACTCACCACTGTTTCTCACTAGGCTTCCCCAACCCAACAGCAATTACTGACACGTAAGCTTTGGGAGCTATAGGCAGCTTTGCCCTGTGTCCACTACAGTGTAAAAGCATGTGGCTTACTGAACTGGAAACCACTGCCAAAACAGTCCGGTTTGATGTGTAAACCAGAAGAAAGGTCAGCGTGCTGCGGAGCGGACAGGCACCGACACCAGTGACGTGTGTAGGAGCTGGAAAAAGCATCAAGCTCCGGGGGTGAATATGATGACAAGGCAGTCTGGTGCTTGGCTGCTTTGGCAGGTCTCGTCCTTCGCCCTCTGGCCTGCCTTGGGCTACCCATCACGGACACCCCTTTCTGTCAGCAAAGAGCAACTCTGGCAGGAGTTTAGGGGTTGTCAACCTCTGGGTTTTGTTTTCCTGCTTTTTTAAACATAGCTGTTTCATTGAAAGAAATGAAAGAAATGAAAGAAACAAAGAAAGAAAGAATACTCAACCCAAACCCTAAAACGCTGTTTCGAAGCTTTGAGAAAAATGCTGTTTTCTTCCCCCCCCGCCCCGCGGAAATGACTCAGTACTAGAGAAACATCAAAAAAATAAATAGATCGTCTTAATTGTCTGTTAGTATAAAAATCAATTAAAAAAAACACAACCATGCCACAAGATGTGCAGCTGGCTTGGCTGAACGAGTCTCCTAGCAATGGTCTTCCCTCATCTTGCCTCTTTCTCCTACCCCACAGCTGTGTCTGCTCCGCTCCCTCTCCTTCCAACTGCTACTTCTTCAAACAAATCAGTGCTACTAAGAGTCGTGAAAAGGCCAAGCTCCAGCTCTTTCACCTCATCTCCTGGTGTCAGAAGCTCCCGCAGAGCCGCCTCTCTGAGCTCGCCTCCTCTTTCCTCGCCCCCGGCCCCTGGGATCGGAGCCACGGTCATCCCGGTCCTGCAGGAGTTCAGGACAGAGCCAGGGCTGCTGCCAGCAGATCTGCGGGGAACCGGATCTTCTCCCCTCTTTGCCCTGAGGCCGTGATTTGGTTGTCCCAGCAGCAGGCTGTCTTAAGCAACTACTTACTGGTTGTACTGGGTGGATGTAGCCTTTAAACCCCATGACTTTTTCACGTCCTGATAAATAATGCAAATATTTCCAGTGATTGCCAGCCACCCAACACCTTCAGCTTTGGCTTCAGCCACCACACAAGCCCAGGAGGGATCATGCCGGTCCCTACACATCACCATGCTTCCACACTGCAGCTCCCCCCGCTGCAGATCCGAGCAGCGCATGGTGAGGGGGTAACGAGCTCGTAGCAAAGCATGAGCGTGCATCTGGTGTGGATCACAGGGCTGACTTCATTTCCTTCCTCCTGGCTCCCTTGTCGCGCTCTGCCCGGCCACTTCACCCAGGTCTGGCTGTTATCCAGTCGGCACCTAGTTTCCTCAGGGCAGAGCCACAGATAGCACTGGCATCCCAAGGTGTGGGAGAGCTAGTCATCACTCGAATGAGCCTTCATGGGCATATTTTCTTTCTCAGGAGCCACCAGGTCTCCCCAATGGCATCTGGAGACCATCCAGAGCTGATGGAGCAGCGAACAGGCGCTCCCCTGTTACACCTGCCTGAACTGGAGACCGCAACCAGTAAAACAGTGAGGAACATTTCCATTCCCTTGTCCCACAAGGCTCTCTTAAAAGCTGGAGACAGGAAACATTATCTGTCAGGGAATGATCAGTATTTGCGCTGCAGCAGCTCTGGAGGCTCCCACTGACATCCTGCTCCTGTTATTCTGGGCACAGCCACCAGATAGAAAACAGTCCTGGCCGCAAAGACTTTACAGTTGAACCCACCTACATGAATAAATAGGGCCTGCCCCACCAGCAGACCCACAGCTAAGGGACTTGGCTCTTCCCATCTAGCCAGGGCCACCAGGGATCATTGTATCTGTGCAATCTGCGTAGCCTAGTCCAACGTACCCATCACTGACCATGGAGGATGCTACCGAGTCACTACCTGGAAGGACAGCAGTAAAGCTGGAGGAAACCCAGCCACCTCCAGCTGTCCTTTCCCTCCTCATTTGATTTGTGGTTTTGATGCTTAACCTCACCGGCTTTAGTAATTCCCACAGATAAAGCTATACGGACACCAGGGATGAAACTCAATCCTGTGCCCAGTCAGCTGAGCAACACCACTTCTCATGCTTTACCAGCCTGCAAGACTTTTATTTACATATTTAGAAAAGAGTTCACTCGATTTTTCAATAAATACCTTTTGCTGGTAATGACGGCATTGCAAAGAGTTATTTGACTGTAGTTGTGCTCCTGGCAGCTTCCTCAAAGGCTTAAAAAAAATTTCACATTGAATGCAGGCGTCTGCTCCAGTGACTCTCCTGGTGAGATACAAGGCAAAGAAAAAGAGTTTTGATTTAGGTTCTACCGTATCTTCCCCCTCTTACTCATATCTTTTAGACCCCCCCCAAACCTGTACAGGGCTATACAAGACAGCGTTTGTTTTCCAGGAGATGTTCAGTTGCATTTCATCTCTCCATCTAAAGCAATATCTTACGTTGGTACTTAATGTATGACAAAACCGGCAAAAAACTAGATAGACAGAAAAGCTTTGTCAGATATCCATAGGTATCCATTGATACCATCAACAACCAATCCCACTTTTATTTAATTTCAAAGTCATTGGACATGCTTGGCTTGGATGATACTAGGCTTGTGTTATATTGAGGAGGGATAAGGGGGAAGAAGACAGAGGGGAGATAAATTATATTCATGGAATATTCCTGGAGTCTTTTTCTTTGTGTTTAAATGACAGGAAAAATGTTTTGTCACAGTAATTTTCTGGGGTTTCCAAATTGCAATAAGAAGCTCCCAAACCCTGCAGACCTATCTATCTGCGAACATAGTGCTGCTTCTTGATGTTGAATGGGAAAGACTGAGTTAATTGCCAGGAAGTGGAAACTGTGCTATAATATCTTGGCGCAAGTGCGTGTGGTGAAGAGCTGCCCGCTCTGCTGGACTTGCGATGCCAATAACGTACATGTGTCGACTGGAATGTGCACCGTTTAGAAGTCAGCTGTAACGGGAGGACCCGCGTGGCGTTGGCGTGGATCAATCGTTAATCAAAAACCCGAGAGCTGAGGCCAGGCCGGCGCGGTGAGGAGTCGGCAAGGACGGGCAGAGGAGCACAGGGAGGCTGTCCCCAGGCCGGGCGCCGCCTCTGCTGATCCAGCCCTGCGGGCAGCGTTAGCGCGGGCCAGATCCAGAGCACACGGAGACTTGTTGCTGCCCGGATCTGGCATCCTTCTCCGGCCTGAACTGGGACACCAGGGCAGGAATATCTGACCTCGGGATCAGGCAAGCACATGTATCAAGTGGCTATAACAAAATGCTTATCAGCCTCTCATTACTAGAGGTTATTCTCCGATGTCTGCACCACTTGCAAAACCTGGAACTGGCCGGGTTTGTTCCTCTCTTGTTCCTCCCAGAAGGTATACGCGCAGTCAGCACTACTTAACCATTCCCAGGAAGAGATGAGCTTTCCTGAGAGGAAATCGGTGTTTCATCCCCACCCAGAAAAATCAGCAGGACTGGATGAACTCCCGCAGCTTGAGGTCTGTGTGCGAGCCCAGGGGCATGGCTAGTGAGCACCGCCCTACGAGCCCTTCCAGTCCAAATGAAACATTCATGAAAAAAAAAAAAAAATGACTTCAGCCTCCGAATTTCCGTACTTTCAGTGTGAAACAGAGGAAGCCCAGCCTGGTTCAGCTCCCCCCCCAGTCCTTTTCTTCCCCCTTGGCTTCCTGCCATTGTCTTTGGCAGAGGTGGGGCGGCTGCAGGAGCCCAGGGAAAGGGGGGGACTCTCTTCTCTCACCCACCATACCAATTATTCGTAGCCCTTTCAGGTATTTTCCAGCCCATGTATGTTTTGCTCGAGTGTCTATATACACACAGACACACACGTATACATTCATACATGCACACGCACCTACTTCAGACATATATTCCTGCAAATACGCACACTCGTATGGTGACCCCTTGCCTCAGAAGGTGCATCAGACTTGTTTCTGCCATGCTCATGTATTTCCATCAACAAAAGTACAACTCCCACCTCTTTTCTCACAAAAAGGTGACGCAGAAGGGTAGGATGAACATGCCATAGGAGCGTAGTCCGGCGCTGCCTTACGCACGGGCACCACAACAGGAAAGCCGGGGGCAAGAGGTGGCCAAGCTGGGCTTGTCTCTGATGGTTGTGTAGCACAGCTCTTCACAGCTCAGCTCCAAATTGCTGGCTCCATCCAGGAAGGACCCTAAACACCTACACAGCTTTTGCGCCAGCGGGCTTTCAGGTTCGTCGGGGTTTTCATTAGTGTCCCGGAGCCCTGGGCACCCCAAAGCAGCTTTCGACATCCTCCCTCCCCGACGGGCAGATCCTGGAAGCAGCCCAGCCCCTGGAGGCTGCCTCCCCTGGTGTCAGCAGTACCGATCCCCGCCGCCACCTGCACACACCGTGTTTCGGTGTCACAAACACATGCCCTTCCCAGACTCCTCTTTTGCTTAGGGGACCCTGGGTCCTGGAGCAGGTTCCTGTAACTGCAGATTTTCAGGCTGCTGAGGTCGGTTTTTCTTCCCTTCCCTGCTCCTGGGACAGGCCGAGGCATCTGGCTTTCATTAGTTTTTGCTGCTCAACTCTAGGAAGCAAATTCTAGTTTGAGAAGGACTTCTTGCTTTTCACATCTTGCTTTGAAGAAACTACCGTTTAAAAAAAAAGAAAAAAATGTTTTCTCACCCAATGTCATCACTGGTAATGCTGAAAGGCGGCTTTCAGCCTGCTGGAAACTGGCCTCAGGGAGACACGAACACCTGCTAAAATCCTGCCCTGAGTCGGGGCCTCAACAGAATCCCTCCACCGCAGTCCCCGTCAGCAAAATTCAGAGCCGGCCCATCACCTCGGACAGCTTAGGAGGTAGCTGGGTGCTTTTCCTCCAGCCTCAGCGTAATGGAGAGCGGAGGAGCCTCACGTGAGAAAGCCTGGTCTGACAGACCCACCGGCAACGTCACGCAGCTGCTGGTGGGCACCCGGTTGGGACGGGGCTGGTGAAGCACATGGCATCTCCTCCTGAACCCGGCACAGACTCCCCAGCCCTCCCAGCACACGGCTGCACCCTGCTGGGCTTCATGCCCAAGTAAAGTTCGGTTTTGGGCTGCTCACTACAAGAAAGACACTGAGATTCTGGAGCGGGTCCAGAGGAGGGCAACGGAGCTGGTGAGGGGTCTGGAGCACAAGACTTATGAGGAGCAGCTGAGGGAGCTGGGGGTGTTCAGCCTGGAAAAAAGGAGGCTGAGGGGGGACCTCATCGCTCTCTGCAGCTCCCTGAAAGGAGGGGGTAGCTGGGGGGAGTCGGTCTCTTCTCACAAGTAACAAGCGATAGGACAAGAGGAAATGGCCTCAAGTTGCGCCAGGGGAGGTTTAGGATGAATATTAGGAAAAATTTCTTCACCGAAAGTGTTATCAAGCATTGGAACAGGCTGCCCAGGGAAGTGGTGGAATCACCATCCCTGGAGGTATTTAAAGGATGGGTAGAGGTGGTGCTGCGGGACATGGTTTAGTGGTTGTTTTGTCAGTGTTAGGTTAATGGTTGGACTCAATGATCTAAAAGGTCTCTTCCAACCCAGACGATTCTATGATTCTACAGGAGTGGCCCAGACCTGCCCACCTGGGTGAGCTGAACAACTTTACTGCCCTACCAAGGCCAGGGAAGAGGTTACATCTGGGCCCGGCACAGCCGGAGTCAGCCCCAAATCACTGTGCCTGGGGCACATATTGCACTGGATGCGCCCAGAGAGGCATTTTCTCACCCATGGGGTGGGGTTGCCTCCTGGAGACAAATCCAGACCAGAAAGGGCTGGGGATGGGAAAGGGGAGGGCAAGGAAGAAGAGGAAAATCATGGAAGTGATGGTCCCAGCAGGAAACCCAGATAAGAAATAAGCCATGAAATCCCCCTACCCATGATTTGCTCTGTGAGAAATATCTCCTCCAGCCTTGCCAACACAGGCGTTTTCTTTAGCATCCAACACTCAGACTTCCTTCCTGCCCGCACTAGGCATTCCTGCTTCATTAACACACCTGGAATTTCTGAACCATCGTTCATTTACTTCACTGGGACAGAGACTGCCTTTTTATTTGTATTACCCACTGCTTAGCATGATAGCACGAGCGGGGATCACAGGCTCCGGGACAATCCCACTAAACAAAGACTGAAAATAATACGTTATCGGTAACGTATTGAGCTGAGCTGGGCCTTTTTGCAGTGCTTGGCTCATTACTTACTGCTGCCACTCACGTTCCAGCCCGAGAAGACCTCTGTGGACTTTGAAGACCCTGTGGGGCAAGCTTGCTGCAAGTGACACAGAAGGGGAACGTTTCTCTTCCATGCCATCCCCGTGCAGCCAGAGCACAGGAGCAACGCGCTGGGTCTCCAGCCCCGCACCCGTGGAGCTCCCCGGGGGAACCCGGCTCTGCCTGTAACTGCTGGAGAGAACAAGAAAAAATACTGCTGATAAACGCTGCGGAAACAACACGATCCATGCCCAAGAGCAACGCCGAGAGCTGAACCACGCTGTCGCAGCCTGCTCCTGCGGATAAAGCTTTCCGCTGCTTTGGAGCAGAGTACGGAGCGGTGGGTTGAGGGAAATGCTGTCTCTTAGCAACTGCAGCGACACCAGAACCTGAACCAAAGTGTTTGGAAGTGAGAAATTTCCCTATTTTTTGCTGCAGCTGTACCCACACGCTGGAGCAAAGGGAAGTGATTTGAGTCCTGGAGTGCCTGTGCCACCGACGCAGCCAGGAGAAGGGCCCTTGGCCGTGACCTAGGAAGCAAGACAACAGTCATTTTTCCTTTAAGACATAATGAGTCCCACAGAAGACTGAAACATTTGGTCAGAGAGGAATCTGCTTAAGCATGGGCTGAGGACTTTCCCCCAAACACCATTTTTGATCCTTTTGGAATGGCAGGAAGCGAAGACCCATTCTCTGGTTTTATAACAGAAAACAGGAAAAAAATCATTGTATTAGACGTTGCTACAACTGCCTTTGGGAGGATTGGTCACGTTAGTGTTAAATACAACACGTCACTTGTTCTTCTGTTCCCTGCAATCCTCAGGTGGAAAAGGAGTCTTTAAAAAGAAGGCATAAAGATCTCTTGTTGGGTGGTTGGCCGTGTCCCACACCAGGCAGTTTTGTCTTCCGATAATGCAGCCAAAATGAGAAAACATAATACTGAACATTGAGGGTACTCGGACCTCATTATCCAGGAGTTTCAGGACTCATTAACTGATAGCTTGGATTCTTACAGCAACGTATTTTCAAGCAGGGGAGAGGTTGTTGTTCGATGGCTGAGGAACCCTCCTAAGGAGAAAAGAGAGGTGCCTCCGCCATCCTCCATAGCGGCATCAGCCCATCTGTCCCCGAAACCAGCTGTACAGGGAGCCAGGTTGGAAAGCGGAGTCTGATAGAGGGGAAAAGGCTCATTGTTCGAGGGGAAATGAACTTGGTCATGTCACTCGTAGCCCCAGACATCAACATTTTCTGGAATTATTTTGTTTTTCCTCATTTCCCTATTTTTTGTTTGCGAAAATATAATTTTGGAGGAGGGATTTCGGATTTGTGCTTACAAATAAAATAGACTATAACTTGCATAATGGGAGCAGTTCAGTTTTACATGGTTGTCTCTTGACGTGTTTACACAGCTGGCCAGATACCATTAAAACATATTTTCTCAGGAGGCAGTGTGGTCTAGTGGAATGAGCACGGGCCTAGGAGTCAGGAACTCCCACGTTGTGATTTTGGGTCACCAGTGATTCGCTTTGGTGCACAGACCGAGTCATTTAACCCCTCTGTGCTTCAGCATCCCAAAAAGACATCTCCTCGTCACAGCTTGATGTTGAAGATCCATGTGTTAATCCTGGGGTGGAAGAGAACTAGGTCCTGATGGGGTAGAGAACGTCGAAAACACCCCAGTAAAGACTGCGGAGGGGTGCGTTGGCTCTAACCTTCTTTTCTGCCTTCACCTCTGGTGGGTTTGGGTTAGCCAGTCTCTGAATCAGAAATGATGCATCTGATGTGCTCTTGTGCAAGTCGTTTCTGCTCCAAGTCGAGATCACCCATAAGCACGCTGCAACAGTTCGTCACTTTTCCTAGCAGCAAAGGAACACAAGCCTTCTTGGTAAAACCACCACAGCTTTGCAGATCCTCAGCCAAGTGAGAAAGCGAACAAGCAGCAGTGCTAACTTTTAGCCCAGGAAAATTAATGATTAAAAAGCATCAATTTCCAAAAAGCTGACGTACGTAACAAATATTACATCTGAACAGGAGCTTGCATGGCAGTGGGACTGTAAGGACCATGAAATGACTGGCTCTAATTCCAGCTCAGTTAAAAATCAAATAAAACCTAAATGGATATTGAACCAGGGCCTGTACTGTGGCACCATTTGAAATTACAGCCTGCTGCCTTAGATTCCTTCAATTCAGGATACTTTTGCCATGGCATTGAGATTACCGAGTAGACTTCGCATTTGACCTAGAAACTGCACGCACACCAATTCGTGTCGCTTCTGGGTGACGACGACAGAAATAATCCTACAGGAAGATGTTTTAGCTGGTAGCTAAATTGTGATCTTACCCATTAAATATCCTCATTGTTTACTTCTCCCACTGTTGTTCCGTCTGCTAACTGCCGTGTTTGTGTTTCACTCTGCTGTTAATAAGGGTTTTATTTGATGGAATATTGGAGATAATCCAGCAAAAAAACGTTCCAAACCAGGCAATAGCTGTTTTGTTGCTTCACTCTGGTTCCTTTCTTCCCTCTCTCGGTTTCTCAGGGCCTGTAATAAAAAAGGAAAAGTTGCTTGCAAAACTGAGGGCCTGGCCTTGCTGATGGGCTGCATCTCTGGGGCTTTGTCAGCAGCTTGAGGGGATTTTTGTCAACACCTTGAGTCATTTTAGAGAGCTGGTCTGCTCGTTGTAAAGCAAATTTCTGCAGAGGAGGATGGGTGTGGGAACAGCTAGACGGCATGGCATCCGACGGGCAGTGTGCTGGGAAGCACTTTCTCAGGGCTTCTGGGCACGGGGAAAGGATTTGTCAAAGTGTGAAGGAGACGGGGCTGGGGGTGGCCGCAGCCCGAGAAAGTCTTGTGGCTGTGTATCTTCTGTCCTGTGGCTGCTCTAACTTGCCGAGGAGGCCAGCTGGACTTGTTAACTCACCGTGTAAACGGGTCTTGGTGCCTTCTCTGACTCTGCAGTTGTGCTGGAGGATTGAGCTGGCCCCACCGAATCCCAGGACCACTGGAGGTATGGGACCCGTGGACCCACCTCTTCCACCTCCTGGGCAAGCATGGCACTCCTCGACTTGACACCTGATCAACCAAGGCTCTCTTCAGCCAAGGATGGAGAGAGCAGGACCCCTCGGCAGCCTGTTCCCTCTCTGCACAAGCTCTCTGAGTGAAGAAGTCTTTCCAAATGTCCAAACTGAACCTCCTGAGCCACAGCTCCGACCTGCAGTTCAGTAATCAGACCTTCTCCATTACTGCCGAGGCAACAGAGCATTTAGTGCATGTTCTCTTCATGAGAAACAACTGAAAGAAACAGCCTTTTTTTTTTTTCTTTCTCCTTTTTCAGAGAGAGATTGTTCTCTTCTGGATGGCAGACTTTAACAGCAAAGAAATTTGAGCCTTCAGGGTATCTTTAACCCAATTTTAGAACCTCCTGGAAGTAGGAGTTATTAATGGACTTGTTGCTGGAAGCTCAGCTCCAGTGTTTTAAATGACTGTGAAACACACTCCTGGTGGGAGAACAACATGAAAACAAGAGGAAAAACAGGAATCTGTTTTCTGATATTCCCACCTCTGCTAATAAAGCTCTCTTTTCAATGCTGAAGTCTTGGTTGGTTTTAAAACAGTCTTGTAAAATTGCCTTGACACCTTATTAACATCGGCGCAAAAATCCACGCACCCACCCTTTACTGACACAGCGGTACGAGGGAGAAATTGGGGATTTTACGAACCTGTCAAAGGAAATCTGTTGCCTGAGCTCGGAGTGGGTGTACAGTCTGCGACGAAGTGTCATGCATGTCTACAGTGAGCCATAAATATCAAATATTACCGTTCACTGAATTAGGGCTTTTGTCTTTTAGTAGCCTTATTTATGTAATTGACACTTGCTTCAGTGGGTTTGCTCCAGTATTTCATTACCAGAGGATATATCCAGGTCAACCTTGGCAGGTTAGTGCAGAACCCAGTTCCCTCAGCAGGACCTGAAAATTCAGGTCAATTCGCGTAACTTTGATGAATCTTTAGAACTAAAATGATTAAAGCGACAACTTCCATTGACTCCCCGCTGAGGTCTCTGACCTTAAATCATGGAGGTCACAAAAAATATGTTAAGAATCTAAATAAACTCCAATTCAGAACTCCTTTAGGTTAAGCATCTCTGTGCAGTGGGGACATCAATATGTCCCCTTAAGAGGGGACACTTAAAGGAAGTGCACAACACTTTATAGTTTCTCAAAAATTAAAAATTTTCGTAGAAATGTCACAAAAAAAAAAAAAGTGCATATCTTTTTTTTCTCAACCCCACCAAATGCATTTTTTAAAAAGACAATGGAAAAAGTAAGCACTTCAAGTTAACAAGGTATCAGTTCTGCAAATGCTTCATAAAGCTGTTAACTGTCTAGTTTCAGGGTTGCATAGAATAAAATCAAGACATTTTTCAGTGAAAGGGTTTGATATTTTTCCATGGTATACCAGGACGGATGCAAACATTGTCTGTTTGAGCTCCGTGGGTACAGTGACAGAGGCCCCCTCCTACGTCACTGAATAAATCATCGGGCAAGAACTTCTCCTGACTGCCCAAGACAACCACGATGACACACGTGCTTGGTATTAAAGGAAGAAGCTGCGATTAGTTGATGCTGTGTAAAATCAATGTCCAAACCCAGATTTTTCTTTTACTATAGCATAATTTGTTCCGTTTTGAAGAGCCCTGCTCTGGGGGGGCTAAGCAGTCGCATACTGGTGAGCACTGGGGGGCACAGGGAGGACTGTGAGTCCACCTCTGTAAGCTGGTGCCAAAGGGTCACCACAAGGGGGAAAAGGAGCTGTTTTTTCTAACTACTTTTTTTTATGAAGAAAGGATGCTCCATGCGTACTCGTGCTTCCCCCAGCAGACTGTGCCAGGGCACGCAAACTGCATAGACTCATAGAATGTGTTGGGTTGGAAGGGACCTCTAAAGGCCATCTAGTCCAACCCCCCTGCAGTAAGCAGGGACATCTTCAACTACATCACGTTGCTCAGAGCCTCATCCAGCCTGGCCTTGAATGTCTCCAGGGATGGGGCCTCCACCACCTCTCTGGGCAACCTGTGCCAGCGCCTCACCACCCTCATTGTAAAGAACTTCTTAGACTGCATCTTCCCCCGCATCTTCCCCTCATCTCCACAGACCAGCCCAGATTACCTCAAGCAACCTTAAATTTTCCCAGAGAGTACTGTGCACTCTCTTGGTGGCTGGAGAAGGCGGCAGCAGGTAACGATGTGACACACCCATCAAGAGTTCCTTTAAGAAAAAAATAAAACTAATTTAAAGTCTTCAGTCACTGTCATTGTACAGTGTTGCCTCCTGATGTCTTTTGCTCAGAATGATGTGAGCCAGAAACACAGTCCTGACATTTGATTGAGTGAGTGTGATTTACACGAAGGAAGGAATCCCACGGCATTTACGTCTCCGCTGTGAGTCATGTTTTGGTATCCCTCGTCCTGGGCCTTCACACGTTGAAATTGCCTGCAATGAGGGAAACCAAGGGAGAGCTGGTTTTGAGATGAATCCCACAGTCCAAATTCCTTTGTTAAGTGGAAAGTATTACGGACCAGTCTTCACCTCCCGCTATGTGCGGTAAGAGAAGACAGTGTGGGTTGTGTGTACATGTGCCAGGGCACCATTTTCTCCTGTGCGTTTATTTAGCAACATGGAGGTCTCAAAACTACAAAGCAAGCAGCAACTTAGGCCTTCAAAATCTTTGCTCCTCGGTGACAAGGGGTCTATCTGGCCAGTTGTTCCAGCGTTAAGTGGAAAATAACTATACTGGGGTTGTGTTTTGCAGAGGGAAGCTGCCTCAGGGCCACACAAACTGCCGCGGGCTGCAAGGGAAGGGTCATTGGCCACCGCAACCAGGGACGGGCAGCAGGGGGCCTCTGTTTGGGAGCCACCCAAAACGCGTTTGGGATGACAGGCTGCACCGAAGTAGCTCAACCTTGCACTGCTTCTATGCTTCAAGTCCTCTTGTTTTTAAAAAAACACGTTGAGTATTTAAAACCTGACCTCCTTCGCTAAGAGGAGGAACTTGCTATTTTGCCAGAGGCGGTGGCGCGCCGAAGTGTTGGGTGGCTCAGTCTCCCTAACAGGGTGCGTGCGCCGGGCAGGTTTCCAAGCTGTGGCTGGGGCTTTCTGCTGTCCCTCAGAGTTGTGCCTGCGTATTTGCAATCCCAGCAATGTGTGCACAGCTGTTACATTTTTTTGCCTGCAAGAGCCACGGTAATTGCACTTAAGCACTGCTGCATCTTCCACGCGTGAGCCTTGGGTTGACATTTTTTTCAATTGGGTCCCAAATGGCACATTTTGTATGTTAGTATTTAGTGCCAGTCTATAATTAGAAGATAATTTTTTCCAGAGCTAATGAAAAGATGCCCTAGCAACCTCTGGATCTGATCCCAAATCCATTAAAACAGTTCAAGTGATTCCATTTCATTTTATGTGGGACAGACCAAGAAGTTTGAAGAAAGATGCTGCCAAGTATTTCCAATCAGGAATATGCTGAAACTTGGTGAAAAAGGATGGAAGAATTCATCCTGTATCTGTCCCTGTTACATCCAACTTGGAGAGAAACTGGGAAAATTAAATGAGTAATACTTCCTGCACTGTGATGGTATATTGATGGAAATGTGGCTAAGAACTACCTCCCATGGAAAAATTAAGAAAAATGTGTTTCTATCATCATAATGAAGACTTGAGCTGTTGCTGTTAGTCATTAGTGTCAGTTTATGGAGCCAAAGATGGTAAGTGTAGGGATACAGTGAACCTCGGCTACATTTCTTCCCCGTGCGCCAGCCTTTATGTGTGGATTTCTGCCATGGTGTTCTGCCACGCGGAGCTGCAGCGACTATTTGTCACCAGACGTTTGGCTTCATTTCACATCCATTATCTCCGAACTCAGATTCCACACCACAGTTAACAGCTCCCAACATTTCCACACCCAGCTGTCACCCTGGTGCCCAGGAGTACACTTGATTTAACCCATGAGAGCGCAGATTAACGACAATCCATCTATACGGAGTACTAGGAGGGATCCTAAACCAGCCCAACCACACCATTCTCTGCTCAGCGTCGGTGCACCACCCGTTCTGTGCGTGCCTTTCTGCTTGGATGATGTTCTTCAAAAGGAACTAAAAGCCTATTAAAATGCACCAAGCAGCTGCCATGATGAAGATACGCTGCATTTCCAAACAGGGTGGTGAGGCACTGGCACAGGTTGCCCAGGGAAGCTGTGGCTGCCCCATCCCTGGAGGTGTTCAAGGCCAGGCTGGACGGGGCTTTGAGCAGCCTGGTCTGGTGGGAGGTGTCCCTGCCTAGGGCAGGGGGGTTGGAACGAGATGATCTTTAAGGGCCCTTCCAACCCGAACCATTCTGTGATTCTGTGATATCCATTCATCACAGATTTTCATGAGCACCTGGGCAAACGCCAGAAGAACATCACTTTGGTGAAAACCTAATTTTCACAGCAAAACAGCACGAATGGGACGTTTTTACCGACCAAGCTCCCTCTCTGGGATGAGCACTGAGCGAGCAGAGCCCAACGGGCTGGTGGCTGTGTCTGATTAAGCTCATCCCAGCGCGCTGCTTTGACGGTGGGTTCCCCATCAGGTCCCATTTCTCTCCACAGGCAGAAATGGAGTACAAGCTGTGAAAACCACCTACCCCGTACCAGGAAAGCAGGCCCGAGAGCACAGCGTCTGCAGCTCCTGCTGTGGTCCAGTCATCGGCTTTTTGGATTTATTAGCAAGGTAAATCCCTATCAAGTCGACAAAGAAATACAGTGTAAAAACAATGAAGAACCACTGTGAAGGGCAAACGCACTTTACGTAAGAAAGTCTGAAAAGGTCACCAGAATGTTTGTGGGAAGGATACAAGTGTTTTTTAACTTTGAACAATGAGACCAAAAGGTGGACAAAGAAACCACTGTGTTACCACAACCCCAGAGAGTGAATAAAAATTGCCACAGACTATGAATTAATTCTAAATCACTTGTGCTCTAATGAAACCCTCTACAAAACAGATACCGATTCACACACCTTAGCATCACCAGCAGAACAGGGCTGTTAGTTAATGTTTTTCTGGAAGTTCTTCTAAAAGTTGAAATCTCAAGCCACCATTCCTTTCCTGCGCCCTCGGACAGCCTTTATACGAGGCAGATGAAAGAACTTCCCGCCCACGACCACACAGCGTAGGAGGAGATGTCAAAGACAAAGATCAATGCCTAATCTTCCGATTTTTGGCATGAATCTTATAATTCAGGGTTATTTCCTACTTGACGATTCCCAACAGCGTATCGTATTTATTTACAAAAAGGCAGGAATTAACAACAGCTCATGACATTTTTATTTTAATGAAATTTAAAAAGGCAGTTATTAGTTATACATACACACAACTGATTCTGTACTTGTTAGTCATAAATATAGAACATTCAGAAGTACAAAATACACTTTATCCACAGCACAATTTCACATCAATATGAAGAGTTTAAACAGATAAGTAACCAAGTGCCTAACAATGACAGAAGCCCATTTTTGGAGTTGTTTTTTCTTTTTTTTTTTTTTTTTTTAAAGACCATTAATCTACACAAAGTAATCAGTGCCCACAGTCATCAGTTCCGCGAAATGCCCTCTGGTTTGGAGTAGAAGACTGACCTTTTAAAGACAATTAGATGCCATCACCTTTTCTTTGCTCCATTAATAAAAACAAAACAGCCCACATTCTCCTCTTCTCACAGCGAACAACTGTGAAAAATGGGACTCTGGCAAAAATCACCTGAAGCCAAACTTGAGCACTGCCAGGAAAAGTGAAAATATCTGAACTAGAAATTAGTCCACTCGATACCTTGCAAACAAAGAGCAACAGCAGTATGACACCGATAAGGCATTAATGACAAAATGGCTGTATTATTCTCGAAAAAAGAGTACACCTATGTATAAAAATATATGTCATAGCAATTGAGTAAATCCAACACTATTTAACACTGTGCCAAAAGTAATTAAGAGTTAAAAAGGCAGTACTGCAAGAAGTATTTACAGTTTCATACTGTACTTCAAAAGAAAAAAAAAAAGGCAACAAAGCTACAGATGGAACTATCTGGTTAAAGCATCACCATAGGTACTGCCAGTAGCACTTGTAACGAGTAATGTGATGGAGTCCCTCTCGTTAAACAGGATTGCTTGTCTGAATAAATGAATGTAAATATTTTAGTATCCACAGTCTTCTCAGTCTACCTGCCTGCTCATTGAAATAACTCACCCAGGCCATAACTATTGGCAGTTTCTTGCTCCATCGGTTTAAAACCCAAAAGATTCAGTTTCAAGAAACCCTGTGTTTGCAACACAGTTTGTTCAGAAATCACAGCTTTATTTCCAGCTCAAAAAAACACAAAAGAAACGAGGAATCCACCACCTGTGAAATTCTGGAAACCGGCAGCCAAAGCGCCAGCAAAGCCACACCAACGGCACGTAATAAAAACGTTAGCATTCCAAACGTGCTTTATAACTTCAGCTCCAGAATAAGATAAGTTGCTTTAGTAACGAAACACGTGACAAAAAGGTACAGCACGGCCAACGCGACGCAGCTTTTTTGGCCACAAGGGCCGGGACGAGGCTGTTTGGGAGGAAGAAGCCCCGGGCACGGCGGCAGCGGGCGGCGAGGGCAGCGCGGGATGCCCAGCAGCGGCGGCGGCAGCAAATGCTGAACCGTCTCGCTTGCTCGGACAGAAGCACAAAGTTGCCAAACTTTAAGCTTATGAAGCGCTCCCTCCTCGCTGGCTCGGGAAGGGCAAACACAGCGCCTCCCACATGGCCGTGGGAAAGGGCTGGGACAGCCAGGAACGGGAGGGGAGGTAAGGAAGGGTGGAAACGGCAAGAAGAAAGCACTGCCTCGGGATGGCAGACCAGAAACGAGGGACCATAACGACTCACAGGGGAAAAAACCCAAACCTGGCGCTATCCGGACTGCCCCTTAACAGAGTAGCCATCCCCCTTCCCAACCAGAAAGGCAGGAGTGGTCTACAAGGTGAGAAGCAGCCCATGCTCTGATGCCTGAGGCATATTGGCTTCAAAAAAATAACACTGTATTTAAAAAACAACAACAACAAAAGAGCGATGTGCTTGAAATTCTGCTAACAGTGCACTTCTAACTGCACAATCCAATTCTGTACACAAGAAACCTTCTGCAGTAATATAAAAACCATGGCACACTGAGGAAGTTCTCATCGCTGATGTTAGGAGACAAAGCAAATTACTTTAAAAAGCTTATTTTTAGATTGAATTCAGGAACAAAGTAATTATAAACATACTTAGAGCACTTTGTTGGGCAAAATACAACAGAGGAACAGCATTTTTTCAATTAATTTTTCACTTTACGGAGAAACATTTTTTTTCTTTAAATTTTAGAAGAACTGACATTTATCATGTCAAGCGTCTTCTGTGCAGAGATACAAACTGCTCCTGTACTGCTCCCTCCCTCGCGATTACCCTCTTTCAAGAGCACGCCCTCGGCTCCAGCCGGCACAGCGTCCCGGCACCTTTTACAGGCACCAATGAATTTCCTTCTGGGACAGCAGAGCTTTGCTTATCTAATTCAATGAGCAGTCATTCATCCGAGCAGCGAGAGCGGAAAGGGAGAAGGCTCCAAGAGAATGAACATCCATGTATTTAAAAGAATAGTGCATTAGGCTTGCTCACCTAAGAAGCTATTTTCCCGATCTCTGGGAGAGAAGAGATACGAGGGTTTTTTGTTTGTTCTCAGTGTGATTTTTGGTGAGGCAAGTACAGACCGGGCGGTCTAAGGCCTCTCCAGGACGGCATCTAGCGAGACNGCAGCACAGCTCTTCCCTGCAAATACTTGATGAACAAGCATGAATAAGCCTTAAAAAAAAAAAAAAAAAAAAAAAGTTCCTATCCCCACTTGCAGGTAGGGTAAGAGATTGGTCCCAGATTTAGCGAGAGAAACAGCAGGAAGGACTCTTCCTGGATATTGAAAGCTACATGCTGTTCTCGGAGAAGCAGAGTCAGATGGGAACACCACCCTATGGCTGACGGTGAAAGCTGCGTCCCTGCGTCGCGTTCGCTGCAGCCCGGCCGCCTGCGCTGCTCATCGGCGTGAGACCTGGGTGGCCAGAGCAGGCTGCGGGACATGGGCCTGCCCACTTTTCGGGATGTTATCCTGACAGGAGGGACTGCAGCGATGTGCATGCTGCATCCCATCGGAGGCACCCCGGAATCCAAGAGGAGCCACGAGAAGGCAGACCTCAGTGCTGTGAGGTCTAAGAATTGCTGCGGACATTGTTCTAGATGGGGGCTGTGCCCTGGGGTTGCTGTTTCAAGGTCGGTGATGGCCCCTGAATACGCGAAGGCGGAGAGAATCTGCCCCCTTCCTCCTCCCCAAAGGCTGGCTACCACTGGCCAGCCTCAATGGTGATGAAAAACCTGCACATGGGAACTCTGGGCTCCTTGTCCTTCGGGAGCGATTCCTTCTCCTCCCATCCCAGAAGAAATGATCTGGAGAAAAATGCTGGCCTTACAACCCAACCTCTGTAACTTGTCATGCATATGAAATACTGAATAAAAAACTTTCTACCACATTTCTGATGAAGACACGTGGTAGGTGAGTCAGCCAAGAGGAAGGTGATTAACTTACCTCTGCGGAAAAGCATACAGCATTCAGAATAGCCAAGAGTCCTCAACATACTTGGTAGGCTAAAAATGCCATATTTAACAGAATAGGGTTAACAGGGTTTTAACAGAAGTGATTGCTTGGGAATCCAAGCAAAAATTCAAGTTATCACTGTGTACGCCGTGGACAATAGTCCAATTGATATCTATTACCAACTCACTCTAAAAAAATTATACACTACAAAACCATCTCACTGCTTGCAGCAAATGAGCTTGAATGATTTCCTAGGAATAGGCCACCACCTTGCACTGTTAAAATGTGAGGTTTCACAGTATAAAAAAGTACTTCACAGAAAGGAAATGCCGCTAATATAGAAAATGCAGTCTTGATGTGTTTACAGTCATTTTTTACGAGGCAATATTTTTGGGAAAGCAAGAACAATAGAAATTAAAGCAGCCAGTAAGAAATGTATAGAGTTATAGGCCTCAGTTCAGTGCAAAAACAGACTAATAGCTTATGTAAGTAAATGTTTGTTCTGAATAGAGAACCACCTGAATTAAAAGTAAGAACACCTATGTGAAGTGATGGAGACTCCCACGATACCTACATCCTCCCCGTGTATTGTCAACCATTTCAGTACACTCAGAATGGACCCTTCGTAAAGGCAAAAGAAACCAGTACAGGAAATCACTTCATACAGCACAAGATATACATAAAGTACCAAAATGTACACACGTTCAAGTTTAAGTTAGAAAAGGCAGAACTGAACCTTCCGGTGAGAGAGGCCTACATTATGTTGCTTAATCTCACATTTAAAGTGACCTAAAAACTACAAGAATCAAAGAAAACAGAATATTGTGTCTGCTTCCAGAAACTTAAGCTTAAAGCAAGGCATCGAAATCGAGCGGTAGGCACTGTGACAAGACATTACCTTACCTTTTCTCTGTTAGTCTTTGTTACTTCATTATCTATTTAAAAATTACCGTTCAAAGGAAATAGTAGGTATCATTCACATTCAAATATTTAAGACTCAGAGATTATTTTTTTTTTTTAAAATCAAGCAAAGTTTTTCATCTCTGAGGTAGATGACAATAAAATAAAAATAAACGGAGCTGTCAATGAACACTAACAAGTGCTGGAGCTCCTCTGTCGGCACTGACGCACCCCAAGGAGCAGAGAGCAAGCCCTACACCACTATCTGAAACATGAGAAACGTGGCTTCTGGTTTTAGTAGCTTCTACAGAAACGCAACACAGAAAAAGCAGAGCCAAAATTACACTGAAATGGCCTCGGAGAAGAACTTCCATTTCTGCTTCGCAAGCTACTCGGAAAATGGTGGAAACATGCCCAGGTCAGCAAAATCTTCAATGTTGTAATTGCCAGTACCCTGTGTCGGATCCCCCGGCATCGGCAGCATGTCCTGCATGATAAGGAAAAAAAAAAAAAAAAAAATCAAAGTGAAGCGTCACTTGCTAACACGTTATCCAGACACAAACTGTTTCCTGTTCATCTTTTCAGTGTAAAACCAGAAAAGGCCAAAGGTTAGAGAAATAAGGTGGAAACCAGACCCGTGCAGGGCGCTGGGCTAAGGTTTATGTGCTGCTTATGTTTTGCTGGAGCGTTTCTGAACGGGAGGTGGGACTTCAGCAGGGCAGAAGTTTTGGATTGCTCCTCTGAACAAGGCACATTCGAGCTGCCCCATACTCCCTCCAGGCTGAAAGAGGTCCTCTTGGAACGGGTAGCTACGTATGGAGAGAAGCAAACTCTCTGGTTTCACTGTATGGGAAGTATTCAACATCCCCCCACACTCCTGCACCCTACAGAAAGG
This sequence comes from Dromas ardeola, assembly GCA_013398915.1. Lineage (NCBI taxonomy): Eukaryota > Metazoa > Chordata > Aves > Charadriiformes > Dromadidae > Dromas > Dromas ardeola. Next base: position 525,615 of record VYZM01022196.1, on the reverse strand, counting down.
AGCTCCTGCTTCAGGAGCATGGCTTTGGGGAGGGTCTCACCTCCTCACCAGCACTAAGTGGATGTATTATTGCTCTTCATCCTCTGAGGAACGCTAAAGACTGGACATCCACCCCAGCTAGCAAGACGCCCAAGCACCCTTCGTGCATGTACAAAGGCAGAGAAAGTAGCAGGAACTTCTCAGGAGAAACGGGATTTCATGGTAATTGCTCCCACGTGTCTCCAGCCGAGTGAGGTCCCTGCAGGAGGCTTCGAAAAATACTCAACCTTTCCTCTCCACTGGAGACCGAAGCCACAGGGAAAAGATATCCCTTGCTGAGAAAAGCAGAGTTTACGCTGGCTTTTCCTGTCAGGCCTTGCCAATAATAAGCTCTTACTGCGAAGCCAAGTTTTGCCAGGGATGGCTCATTATCCTCACAATAAAACACCACCTAAAGAGCAAATAAGCTCACAAGGTCTGCTCTGTAAAGGAATAATTACTGAGAGCTGCTGTGCACCGAGAAGTTACCCTGAAATAAAGACAGATTAAAGCCCATCTGAGGTGTCTGTAGCATTCCTGCCGATGGTGGTGAAAGAGGCCGTGAACACAACTGGCAGTTTCTCAGCTGCCTGGGTCAGCCTTCACCTTCTGACCAAAACTTGCACTTATTTAATGTTTTCCCACATTCCTCCCCAGCCAAGGGGAAACTGTAGCTGCCTCACCTGTTTAAATTTCCATCTCTGAAGGCATTTCTGCTGCTGGGGCCTCTGGAGCAAGGTCACCTTGGGTACAACCGCGTCAGGGTAGCTCCCTTCTCCAGTCTGCCTCTCTCCTGATAACCCAGGGCTGGCTTCAGGCACAAACAGTCCAAGCAACTTCTTGGAGGCCTTTGAACTGAGCTCATCCAAGTTTCTCATCACATCCAGCTATTACCCTAATTCCCTCCAAACGCAGAGTCACCTCCAAGCGCTCTGCAGTGAGCCCACTTCTCCCTTTCTCCTTCCCACACATTTCGTAAGACATCTGCTGGGACACAGCACTTGCCTGGGACACAAGCAAGATGCTGCTCTGAGCCCCGTGTCTCTGTGGGCCATCGAACCACGCTGCCATCGGCCCCACTGGAATTCCCTTGAATATGCTTTTGGGTTAAAGTATGCGCAAAGTGATTAAACTTTGCTTACAGAAAGAGATGCCAGACCTTAATCTTGCCTGGGCCACGGGGCACGCAGACAGGTCGTTATTCCAGATGTAGCGATGTTCTTTGTTCCTGTGTGAAGCAATGGTTCGTTCACACAGGAATATTTTCAGGCTAACGTCTCTTCTGCAGCGTTCCTGCAAGCAAATAAGCACGAGCCCGGTCTTGCAGGTGAATTTACTTTCAAAAAGATAATGAGGTGCCCCACTTCCAAACCTTGCTTGGGGCTTGAACTGTCTCTTCTGCATTTATCTGCATTGTTTTGTTGCAAACTGTCTTCTTGATCTAACTTAAAAACAAGTTATACAGGGACAGAGACCTTATTAGTTAACTGTTACGAAGTCCCACTCCATCTGTAATGAAGGCCCAAAATTGTACTTAATATTACAAGATTAGGTAGTTGAAGAGGATCGTTTACCAGCTCTCTGATATCTGACTGGGTTTAACCTTAAAAAATTATTGACCACTATCTTCTGTGACAATTCCATGATTCTATGCAGTATCTGAATCCTTTCCTGCTTGAATTCTCAGAGAATTACATTGATGTCTAATTGGACTTGACTGGGATTTTAGAGGTGAGCACCAAGACACTCTATTTGGGACTATTTCATGGCTTCCCGGCAAAACACACCGAAGTACAGGGTGCAAAGAGAAGGGAAAACAGCATTCTAAATCCGCAAAGACGTTGTTCTTCAGCAGAAAACAAAACCAACTGAGTTGTAGCTGATGCCAGGGCAAAGCTACGGCAGCTCACAGCAGGAGGGAACTGTTCCAAGCGCTGCTGGCACCCCGGTCATGGAGGGCCACGGTTCTTCACCTCAGCACTGAGAAGCTGTCAGAGGGATTTGGGCTGACTGAACTCTCCTCACCTGGAACACCTCGGTCTGACTGGGCTGCGGGTGCGAATGCTGGTCGCTGCTTTGCTGGTTGTGATGTTGGCTCTGCCACTGGGACCAGACTTCGGAAGGTCTCCCCTGGAACTGGCTGCTGCTCTGGCCACCTTCAGCTGGATGGGGGAGAAAGGGCACAAATCAGAGAGCAGCTCCTTCAAAACGCCCGCCTGCTTTTGAGGCTACATCCATCAACGCCCGTGTTTGCAAATAAGTCTTAGAGAGAAAGGAGAGAAAGGAGAAAAACCTTATGAAATTCAATCAGGGCAAGTGCAGGGTGCTACACCTGGGAAGGAATAATCCCATGCACCAGGACAGGCTGGGGGCTGACCTGCTGGAGAGCAGCTCGGTGGAAAGAGACCTGGGAGTCCTGGTGGACAACGGGATGACCATGAGCCAGCAATGTGCCCTTGTGGCCAAGAAGGCCAGTGGCATCCTGGGGTGCATCAAGGAGAGTGTGGCCAGCAGGTGGAGGGAGGTCACCCTCCCCCTCTGCTCTGCCCTGGTGAGGCCACACCTGGAGTGCTGTGTCCAGTTCTGGGCTCCCCGGTTCAAGAAGGACAGGGAACTGCTGGAGAGGGGACAGCAAAGGGCTACCAAGACGATTAGGGGACTGGAACATCTCTCTTATGAAGAAAGGCTGAGAAACTTGGGTCTTTTTAGTCTGGAAAAAAGACGACTGAGGGGGGATCTTATCAACGCTTATAAATACTTCAAGGGTGGGTGTCAGGAGGATGGGGCCAGGGTCATTTCAGTGGAGCCCAGTGACAGGACAAGAGGTAATGGGCACAAACTTGAATCTAGGAAGTTCCATCTAAACGTGAGGAGGAACTTCTTTACTTCGAGGGTGGCAGAGCCCTGGCACAGGCTGCCCAGAGAGGTGGTGGAGTCTCCATCTCTGGAGACATTCAAAACCCGCCTGGACGCGTTCCTGTGCCACCTGCTCTGGGTGACCCTGCTCTGGCAGGGGGCTGGACTAGGTGATCTCCAGAGGTCCCTTCCAACCCCTGCCATTCTGTGATTCTGTGAAAAGACCCTGAGTGACACCCAGACCCTGCGAGGTAGAAGCCGAAGGGAGTTCCAGCCCTGACCGCAGGGTGGGGGCCACCCCCAGAGCAAAGCTCATCCGGGGGCTGCACAGGCACGGCAGGCGAATTGCTCACAGCAAAACACACAGGGACACCACAAGCTGGGCACTGGAAGACAATTTTCAAGCATCCCTCCACCACTTTTTAAACAATAATAAGGAATATTTGCCATGTCACTTAAAAATCAAACTGCATCATCATTAGTCTTTCTCTTTAAAAGACTAAGTCTTGCAGAGCAGTATATAACTGCTTACCATCTTACCAAATAACACCTTACCATCTAAGAAGTGCACTTTCAGATTTTGTAAGCAGATGTAAAAACAGTAAGATCAACAGACAACAGCCTTGCTGTATTAAATACAGACACTGCTGTATTAAATGCAGAGTGCTGTCTGCTGGACTAGCTTGTCCTGCAATATTACAGCTGCAAAATGATTTATTTAACATCCAGCTTATAGCAAATTATTATCTGGTTCGCATGGTGATGGTTTCTTTAAAGTCAGAGGCCATTTAAATTTCACAGAGTAATGCAAACAGCAAGGTTTTATGGTAAATACACTTAAAATTATAATTGCAGGGAGATGGATTTCTTCTAAATAGTCCACCAAAAAACCCCTGTGATGCCACACACATTAATTTGGTCACCTATTACACATACACTTTTCATGAGTACAGTCAGAGGTCACACTTAAGCTGGACTCATTTTACCCTGTATTTCTACAGACTGTCCCCAAACGTATAAAAGCTTTGGATAATTTTCCTTCAATTATTTACAATGTCTCCTTCTAAGAATTAGCATTTTAGAAAGCTTGCCACCAGGCTTATGCTTTCCCTCCAAACATTTTCTCCTCTTTTTTATTTTTCCCTTTTTTTTTTTTTTAACTATATAACTACTCCTACTATTTTTGCGTCACTGCAGAGAACCAAGGTGGGTACAGCTGCTTCTCCCCAGTTATCACTGCCCTTTGCCAAGGGTGCCAAATTTCCTGCGCCAAACTTCCACCCGTGCGCTACGTCAGGTCTCTGACAACCAGACTCGATCGTGTCAAATCAGCCACTGCTTATAGCCACGGCTTCAGAAAACACAGAAACACATGCTTAATCCAATCCCTTTGGCTACCAGCTAAACCGTGCAAAACAGATAAAGTGAACATTTTACAGGAAAGTAAACAGCTTGTGGTGACGTACTTCTATCACATCTGAAGTAGATAATTACAGCTCTTCCCTTACTGACATTACCGCAACCGATAATTCAGCTGACTCAGAAACCCTGCAGCCATTTTATGGGCCAAAACAAAATTCATCTAAGTCCACCTTCAAGAGAAAGCCGCAAGTTGGTTATTTTTATTATTTTTATTCTCAGAAAAATACGCTGAAATTAACTCAGTGAGGCAAATGGTGCTTCTTTTCAGCAAAACGGTTACTGCCCGCCGGAGGTTCAAGACATTCGCCTCTGCGAAGGCTGCGTTATTAATAGCATCCAAACTGATGTAGGTCAGGAAATGTTTCTCATTAGGTGGAAGGGTTCTTGCCAAGTAGCTTAGGCCTGAAATGCACGGCCGTCTCGTAAACAAACGTACAAAGCCTGGTGGGAAATGGAAATGGAGGCATGAATAAGCTCTGTGGGAAGAGCTCTGTTTCAATGTGCTTTTTCTAGGCAACGCGGCGCAGGTCCGCATGCCGCCAGGCTCCGCCGCCACAGCCTGCGCCAATTTTGCTCTCAAGGGCGAAGAGAAAAACGACACACATTAGCACAAGGCTACCTGTGCTTTTTGGAATTGCACATTGTCATCAGCCAGCAACATTCTTCATGGACTCCATGTGTATTTATCACTGATGGATTCATAATTGTTTTTACTCTTGAATGAGTGAAGAAAACTTACCAAGGGGTCACCCACTGAAAAGCCACTAAATTAGCATGTAATTGTAAAAGAAAACCATTCCAAAACATGGCACCCACTCTGACTAGGTTAGTAGCAGTGCGGGTACAAAACAATCCTGCCTCCAGCCAAGCTCCAAGAAGCCATCTCTGGGCCAGAGGACACCAGCATGCAGTCAGGGAAGTTGAAAAATGAAAAGAATGTAAATTTGTGCCATTTAAGCATTCTCCTGAGAAGTGAAAAGAAACTGAACCTGCTGACCACAATTTGGGAGGGTGTGTACTTACTAGTGATGTAAGGAACTTTTGAATCTTTCATGACACCATTTACTGAAAAAAAAAAAAACAAAAAAGCCCTCATACCATAAAATGCCACAATATTCTGAAATGCGTTGGATGTGGAGGAGATGCAGCATGGAGGGAACAGGCCACTTCAGTCCACTCTGCCCAATGGGAGAAAGCAAAACCCTTTCACAGAATCATAGAATGGTTCGGGTTGGAAGGGACCTTAAAGACCATCCAGTTCCAACCCCCTGCCCTGGGCAGGGACACCTCCCACCAGACCAGGCTGCTCAAAGCCCCATCCAGCCTGGCCTTGAACACCTCCAGGGATGGGGCAGCCACAGCTTCCCTGGGCAACCTGTGCCAGTGCCTCACCACCCTCACAGTAAAGAATTTCTTCCTAATATCCGATCTAAATCTACCCTCCTTCAGTTTGAAACCATTAGCCCATGTCCTATCGCTCCACACCCTGATAAAGAGTCCCTCCCCATCCTTCCTGTAGGCCCCCTTTAGGTACTGGAAGGCCGCTATAAGGTTTCCCTGGAGCCTTCTCTTCTTCAGGCTGAACAACCCCAACTCCCTCAGCCTGTCCTCACAGCTCCAGCCCTCGGATCATCTTTGTGGCCCTCCGCTGGACCCGTTCCAGTAGGTCCATGTCCTTCTTGTGCTGAGGACTCCACGCAGTACTCCACGTGGGGTGTCACCAGAGCGGAGTAGAGGGGCAGAACCACCTCCCTCGACCCGCTGGCCACGCTTCTTTTGATGCAGCCCAGGATGCGCCTGGGCTTCCCAACTGACCCGCCAAACAAACAGGTTGGAAGATTTTTAATGAGGGTTGGAAAGTTTCATTTTTACGTGCGTTTCTGTGCGGCATCATTTAAAACTTACCAAACCCTGCACTTCGGTTTGCTAAGCTGGAGTAGGCATTCCCACTCGGAGACGAGGTGGCTGGGCTGGAAAGGGGGCTGTATGATGACGGATCGGCTGGGTAGGTGTGACTTGTTCCAATCCCAAAGGGAGATGACTGAGCCTTTCCAGACTGAGATGGAATTTGCTGAGGAATAAGGGGTAAAACAAAGGAACGAGCTTTATTGTTGAGGAACAGCACAGCAGACTCACTTTTTAACAATGTAAAGCACAAACTAAATAAACTCTGCAAACAGGCACGTTATTCCTGTCTCAGCCATATTTCATCTCCGTCAAAGACAACTTATTGCTGCATAAAGAACACAACAGACTATAAACCAACACTTACAGCTCCCCTGCTAATTAACTCATGTATACTCAGTATCAGAGCTATTTGGAAAAACATGATTTCCTTCACCCCTACTACAAGGATTAATCTCAAACCGAACAGGTATAAAGAATTCACCTTTATTTGCCAGGCGTTTTGATTTTGCAGTGCCACGGTAAAATCACGGTTATCTGAATGTCTTGCAGAATAAATGCAGTGCTCAGAGGACCAGAGTCTCCAGTGCTTGGGGGTAAATGGTCAAAGAAGTTTCAAAGCTAATGAGGTGCTTTCTCTCCCTGCCTAACTAGTACAGGCAGCACAGTTATTTTGCCTTGAAAAAGGCTTGGGAGGGTGTGTGAACCACCAGCCCTGGGAGGGGGGAAGAAACAGTCTAAGTTTGCTTTAACTGGGCAGCTGAGTTAATTCAAGGGTATTAAAAACCAGCTTGCTGTCATTTTAATCTACTTTGCCGTAGGATCTCCAAGAATGTTACACAAATGATGAAACACTGCAAGACGGCTTTGAGACACGCACAACGTACTCTGAGACTAAGGCAGGGAAAGTGTCTCATCCACAGTCACGTGCTACAGCAACGCATAATGCTGCAGACACAATCTGCCTATAAATGATTTCCCGCATGATGAACAAATCCAGCAGTTCCAAGAAAAACTCACTGCCTAATTCCACAAATAGAAATTAGAGGTGATTCCATCTCTGGATACTTCTAGCAACGTGCACTGTTATTGGCAATCAGCGCGCTCAAGCGAAGCTATTCGCCTGGGCAAATGCAGGGGAGCTGGGGGAGGAAAACGGATCCCAACAGGCATATAACATGATGAAGATGCTATTAAGTCTTCAGCTCAGTTCCAAGCTAAGAAATCGCACATTTCTAAAGCTTTCCACAATGATGGTGAGAACACGAGGTGTGACTTCTGCAAGGCTTAACTCTATTTTACTTTATTTACGATGGGTGAATGAATTCCAAGTTCCCTACACTCACATACAAGCTCTGTTGACTTGGACAGAATTAGGTCAGTAAGAGGGATGAGTAATTTCTTTTTAGTCATTTTTAGCATCCTCCATATCATTTAAAAAAAATAAATTAATGTTATGACTGGATTTCATTAAGCAGGTGTGACAGAACAACCATGGCACACTGAGGGCTGGGCAGGATAACTGTGATTAATGTGGAAAAAATTCAGTTACTGCAAAATTATTTAGTGCCCGCCCCACCATGCCATTCTAGCCTACCGAACAATGGGAAGTCAAGAGTGATTAAGAGCAGCGTTAGTGATAGACCAAACATGATTATTTCATATTATTTGCCTTCAGTAGAGTTTCAAAACAGGTTGTTTTTTTTTTTTTATTGCTGCACAGAACAAGAGAGGTGGTTTCTGGGCTGACGTTGCCAAGCGCGGGGCATCTGATGGAGGGATGTGCTGGTTCCTCCAGCACCCGAAACAGCGTGAGCTACACTGGGCAGTGCCCACGGTGGGGCAACGGGCTAAATACCCTCTGCTCTGAACTCACGCCTGGATTTGTACGTGCCCCTTTCCCATTACACTGCTCACTTGCCGAGTGCAAAGCCTTAGTCCAAGAAAGATTCAACGTTAGGCTTAATAGTAAAGCCGAACAGCTGTCCTCTTCTATTTCATTCAGTGCACATATAAAAATAAGTGCAGGACCGAGACCTTCCAGTGGGATTTATGTCAGTGCAGCGACTGCCACTATTATGAACACTATTACAAACTAAATGCAGTTACGCACAGGGCAGCTGTCTCCAATTATTACAACCTGCCGAGGAACAGAACTGGGGGAACCGATTTCTCTCCAACCACAAATGATAACGACAAAGTAAGTTTAATCACGTTATAAATAGGGTGTACTAATTCTTGTGTAAAAAGCACAGAGATTGCAAATCTTTAATGACCATGAAGACAAAACACCTTTACTCAATACCTGTCCTGGAAATGGTGGGCGATTTCCCGTCCAGGCAACCTGACCCTGATTCAGCTGGCGAGATATCTGCGTCAGGTTCTGGCCTGTCGATGAAGACGACTGGATGTCGTTCACGCCAGGCACGTGTACCACGGATGAACTGAAGGAACAGAAACAGTGCCTCGGTTGTAGGATACATTCCTGATGCACAAATAGCATTCCAGATACGGAAATTTTGATAATCGCATTAAAACTAATTGTTCAATCTATCTTAATAAAAAATGACTTAAATCCACCACAAAACTATGAAACATATTGGCATTCTAAAATGTCACTTTAAATAGACACAGAGGGCAGAATTATTCTGAATTAAACTTCTGTAATCTCTCTGAAAGGGCGTGCAAGAATAAAATCAGTCTGACACGTGGTGCATAAACACTTAGCTCCATACTAGTTCAATATTTAATGCATTAAAAAAAAAACCTGCTTGCAGAGAGTATTCAAGCAGGTTCTTAATTTTAAATTTGTGCTTAAAGTCAACATTCATAGAATCATCGAATGGTTTGGGTTGGAAGGGACCTTAAAGATCATCTAGTTCCAACTCTCAACATTATTTAAACATTTACTTAAATACCATCCTAAATGAAGATGCACAAAAAGATGATACTTATAAGTACTTCTTTCTTTGTTTCCTGCCTGGGAAATGAAGAAGTGTGTGTTATGTATTTAAAATGTGAGCTTTTAATTCCTATTTTCACCAAATGATGTTAAAGAAGAGCATGCAGTTATATACCCAGGCAAAAGAATAATCAAGAGAGAAATGTAATAGCTTTGGAATTAAAAAAAGAAAAAAAGAAGTATTTCCAAAGGAACTTGTTTATGTTAACTGTATCCTAATTACTGAATTTCACTACAGAGAAATTTCCCAGAAATTCCTAATTAGAAAGAAAATTTTAGGAAGGACTGCTCCACTTTACCATTTTATTCTCGTGGAAGTCTTGAACAACCAAATCTATATAACCACACATTGTGAATGTGCTTTTTTATATTTTTCTATCTATAAATATATATTTATTATTTTACATGTCATATAGAAATACATAAATGAATATAAATGAAGACACAATTTATAAAAACGCTTTTGCGCATCAATTGAAACAGCTGGCTCTTTTCTCCAATCCCTTCCCTATTGTCTATTTTCACAATCCTACAGAGAAAGAAGAGAGCAGATTGGGAAAAGAAGTAAACAAGGCTGACCAGAGAGGAAGCAGGAATCTAAATCTTCCGAGAAGGCTGACAAAATCCCTCCCAGAGTGCTAGGCAAAACGTGGCAGGCATTTGAATATGGGAGTTGTTATTCTCTCTTAAGCTGCCTAAATGCCAAGTGTGTTTTTAGAAAGTCTTTGTAGAGTTTGTTTCCTATTTTTTTTTTATTTTTTTATTTTTATTTTTTACTACCACAGAGTCTCCAAAGAAGGAAATGTAGACCAGAAAGTCCATCTAAATCTAGCTGGAGTTGGAGGCACACAACGGCTGCTGGGGAGGGCTGGCCCTACCGCCAACACCTTCCCCGCTGGACTGGCAAGTCCCGTCGTCTGAGGGGCTTGGACTGCATCCGGAATACAAACTGTGAAATCAGGAGTCTGCAAAATAGTGCCTCAAGGCTGCCCAAGCTCAGCAAACAAATGGATCAGCCCGGAGAGCATTCGGGGAGGACAGTTCATCGCGGGTGGAAATGCAAGCAGATGTGTCATTACTTGATGCAACAGAAAAGCAGTAGGAAAAAAGCTATAGTTAAACCATCAGGAATTAACAAAGGAAATGAACAAAACACACGCCAAACCCCAAGATGGCAAGTCAACTATTCAGTAATATACAATATCCAATTAAAAGGCACTTAAATTTGTCATTCCCCTCCCCTGCCCCCCCTCAAAATTATTCTTGGTTTTAATTTGACAAAACACACGCACGGGATTTTATTTCTCCCCACTGAGATTATTAGCCATTATAACTTTAAGAACACATTGGTTTAAATAAAATTATAGTTTGCAGATGTTTCCTAATTCCTGGAACTGACAGCCTCCGAATGGTTGTTCCTTCACTTTCACAACCTTGGTTGGTCTAAAACAGGAGAATGAAACTTCAGCATCACAGTCTCAGAACGGTGATATGAAGGGCACGTAGGTAAATATAATCACTGTTACCACACTCTCAAAAAGTGACTGGAAATGAAGGCAAACTCTTAAACTTCACGTTAGCCAAATGTGTGTTTCCATCTGGTAGGCAATGACCTGCACTCTGCATAACACAAAGATGCCTCAGGAAATGCTGGACCACCACCTTAGGTGTATTTGGAAGTTGCCTTAGGAAACTACTGTTCATGCCCACATCCCAGCCCTCCTTGGGGACTATGGATGAAGCATCCCTCTGTTCCCTTCAATAAGGTGTCCACATTGATGCCCTTCGATGCAGCCATCAGAAGTACTGACAGCTGTAAAACAAATCTTCGCACCTTCCTAGGTTGGCTGAATGTTCCTCAGACCTCTGAGCCTGCCCCATCACCTCTCAGATTTGTTTCCCTTCATGATCTGTTGTTGCTGCTTAGCTTTGTCCAATTACCTCATCACAGCAACAAGTATTTATTTAGCAGCCACTATTTTTAACAGAGACATCCAAATCTTCTCAGCTCGTAAGCCTAGTCCGAGTGCTGAGACGTCACGGAGGAGTGAAGTGTACACAAAGCAAAGTTAATTCACGAAAACCCTTGCACCTTAGGTCGGTTTTGTTCCCACCAGATCGAAGGGGAAGAGTCCCCCGCTCTCAGACAGAAACCGATACGTTCAGGGTCTGGATGACAGTACCTGAAAGTCTTTCCCGAATGTCCTGGCTGAAACGGGCTTCCTTGTGAGTAAAGCTGCTGGTTTCCTGCTGTTGATGCCGAGGCCATCATTTTTTTATCTGCTACAAAAAAAAAAAAAAAAAAAAAAAAAAAAAATCGCAGATAGAGAAAAGCTTAGAGGATGAGAAAACAAAGACAAAATTTATTTAATGAGCATCACAATGTATATATGCAGCAGGAATTTTTCTTTCCTTCTTAAAGATTTATGAAGAATCCCCGTGGACCACATTAAGAATGACACCAAAGGGCTATATGACTATTTGGTATGAAACGAGAGGCACAGATTGTTTGTGTCTACTTCATACCCTCTTCCCAGGATGTACCTCATTAATGCTATTGTTTGCGTGGAACATTACACTGGTACGTGCCCTCCAGCCACGCAGCCCAGACCTTCTCTGTGCCCGCTGGAAGCTGCTCCCCACCACGCAGGCAGACGGGGAACGGGAGACAGAGCTGGGAGCGATGGGTGCACGAGTCCCAGCTACAGACTGGAAAGGGGAAAAGGTTTTCTGTGAAGAAAGATGGGAGAGTCTGACCGGGAGAATGGAGGAATGCCACATGAAACAAGCCTAGTCTGAAGAAGGTCTGACGCATGTGCATCTCCGTGGCCTGCCTGGGGGTTGCCTCAGGCGAGGGTATGTTTCTGGCTCCAGAAGAAGTCCTCCAGGGCTGCTGCTGTTGTTGCAGCCTCTTTGCACTGAGGGCTAAACATCCCATGAAATGGTGTCAAAAAGCCCCTGTCCGAATCATCTGACAGCCCGCTTCCCTTCAGGACAGCCGAGAGGAGTACCCGACTCTCCCGAGCAGCTTGGTGGCACGCCTGCGGATCTCGGGGTGACCACCTGCAAACCTGGGTCATCCTGCAGCCCCTACCTGCATGTCAGTCTCACAGGTGGCTGGAGGCAGTTTGCTTCTGAGCATCTGCAAGACTCACGCGCCTGAGCTGCGGCAAAACACTGGTCTCTCACGGATTTTGCTGTCCTATACGTGGCTTGAGGGAGCCATGAAATAGGAAGCAAGCATCCCAGTGGGGTGTAAGACAGACTAGTGTAGTGAATAACACACACGTGGAGATGCCATTAACTTTTATAGTCCACTCTTAATGTGGCAACTGGAGATCAATCTCTAATTGAATGAAACAACAGTGGGTGAACAGTGCCATTTGGTCCCTTAATTTAATTTTCTGTCACCAGATTATTCCAAAGCCAGCGAAACCTCACTGCTGCTACTGTTCTTAAAATAATTTAAAGGTCTGCTCCACCACCATTTATTCACTTTCCCCATCTTCCCTTACTACCTCCGAGTGCAAAACACTGCGCAAGTCGCCGATAGCATTGCAATCATCTGTTGCTACGCACCTCTGACAGACCCAGAAATCAAGTCTGCCTCCTCATTTTCCCCTTGGCTCTTTTCAGATTCCCACTCATTTCACAAGATGCTCTCCTGGACACAAGGCCCACTCATCTCACAAGTAACAGAAGTATTTTTCAGTTTTCCCTAGCTTTTAGAGACCTTGTGAGTGTGGCTCGCCAAAGGCCTCCAACACACACCAGCTCTTCTCTGTTACCTAAGTTCTCCTGACGTTCCTTACAAGAATCTAAGCCCGACTTTCCCAAAGAAAAAAAGCCACCTCAAATAACCTCACAGGAGCCTCAGAGAAGGAGGGCGCGTGCTACTCATGCAAGCTTTTCCTCTGTAAAGTAGAAATCTGTAGAAATTCCTCACTCGCTACATATTGCCCAGTACAGACACCGCACCTGGGCTGCAAACCCCCCCAAAATCCCAAAACGAAGGAGAAATGGGGACAAGGTCTAGAGAAGGTTTTGTATGTAGTAGGAAGAACTGAGAATGGGTTCAGATATCTCTGAGAAGAAGGACAGATGATTTTGCCTTTTTTTGCACGAGATGTCCTATTTTCTATGGCCACCCTGTACAGGAATACCAAACTCTCAGGGCTGGAAAAGACCGAGCCAAAATCCTGCGGGTACTTTAGATATTTGAGAACAACTCACCAGCAAAATTGAGAGTGCCTTAAATGAACTGAAATTCCTCAAGTGGAGCTTGAGTTGCCATGGCAGCTACGGAGGTCTGTGCCGCAGGATGAGGCCAAGACAAAGGGAATGGCTAAACTAATCACAAGCTGCTAAATCGGCTTTAAGATCTCTTTCCTGAGTTACATCGAATGCTCTTTGGCCTCTGAATCTGGCCCACATCTCTCCCAGCCGTATTCCTGCTCAGGGCTTTACACACTACTTCTCTGTACTCTCGCCTTTGGTACAGCACTGAAAACCCTTTTTGTTTTGGTGTTTTACCTGCATCCTTAGACCTGTTTCTCTCTAAACTCTATGGCTTTACTGGTCAATGATATGCCTTTCTCCCAGTAGGACCAGTGTTTCTGCCTGTAGAACGAAGATCTCTGTAGGAATCGCATCATCCTGTGCCTCAAGGCACTTGCTTCCACTCCTCACCTTTGTTTTTTAATTATGTGTGGCCACTGCATGCAATTATGGCAACAATCTCCCTCTGTCAAACCTGTATTTTTACAGAACATAGCAGAGAACGAGATCGGGTATCAACATAATGCAAATGTCTTGCAGGCAGCACGCAGGTTTGTCAATATTGGTTTTGGACAGCATATCTCATCTCTAACTGTGAACCATCTCTTTTTATCATTCAGAGAAGACCTTGATCACAGCTCCCATGAGAAATTCAGACAGGGAGAATGTCCCAAAAAAAGCATAGCCTGTAAATTGATAAGAATGAAAAGAGAAATGGCATTTCCAAGAACATAACCTCCAGCTACCTCACAGCTTGCTAGACGCTTAACCCTAACCCCTCCCAACAAACAGTTGAGAGCTGCCTGAAAAAGAGCCAATAAGGCAGCCAAAAAGCAAGATGTTCTTCGCCTGGAAAAACATATTCTGGTGTTTAAGGCTGGCGTCTTGCTACCTTCTAATGGACCCCTTTTATGGCCTCAGCTGTTGACTTCACTGTTAGAGTAGATAGACAAGGATGAACAGGAATAACAGAGAAGTCCCAGCAACAGGAGAACAGACTATCAAGTCTATCCTGCAGTTACAATGCCATCTCCATTTGAAAAGGCCAAGACAGACATAAGAAACCAACACAGTGGGGTCATCTCCCAACACCCCTGGAGTCAAATCCTGTGGGTCGTTTCCTTCGTGCACTGCGTGACACTTGCACATTGATTTATTTAAAACAAATGTAAAAACTTCTCTTTTTCTGTGAGGACAGTTAAGAACAATAAACAATTAACGAGTTCTTCCACGAGCGGTGGAATTAATGAGCCTGGTTTCCTACAGATATATTTCGGATGACCCCTTCAGCTGCCAGCCTTCTCAATGACTTCTGTCTATTAGGACAAGAGGCAGCACAGGTTGGGGCTAGTTGGAGTCAGCTACGTCTGTCCAACGGACAAGCTGGCTGCTACTTCTCGGAACAGGGCTGGGAAAGCCTTTGGTGAGGACGCTCCGTAAGGACTCTCTGTCCTCACAGTAATCTTCACAAAATATAGATGAATGTACTATTTCTCAGACTCCTATCACTCTTACAAGAACTTGCCAACAACTTAAAAAGTTGTGGGGAAAAGCGCAAGGACTCACAGACAAGTAACTTGACTGGAGACACCTCAACTGACCAGAAAATATTATTACACTTCAAGGCAGCATAAACCTCTGAAAGCATCAATGCAAAAACTGGTGATTTGATAAAAAATTGCAAGTCTGTCTTAAGACTACATGGTCACTTTCTTAATCCATGTCTATTTAGAGGGATGAACTCACATCTGCCGTTTAAGAAAGAAAATACATACTTGGAAACGGCAAGTTCTGCTCAGTATATTTAGTATCTAGGAACACTGCTTAAGGTGCCCCTGTGAAATGAAAAGAGAACCAAAAACAGGTAGCTTTGGTGATACGAAAGCTGTCCCACCCTCCTTGAATTTACTCCTCATCACCTTTAGGGAAATTATCAACTAAAGGCAAATTCTAGGAGATGTCCTGAAGATTGACCTTGCTTGGAAATGTCTCTGCCACACTGTAGTTTCTCTTCACTCTCTGGAAGCTGTGCTCTACATCATGTAACCAAGTTTAACACAGTATTAAAAATTAAACATCAGAGACATCCACTTACAAGCAGTTATTCCAGCAAACATCTCAGCAAATCTAGGATCTCTCTCTTGGGAGAAGATAGCATCAGGCTTTTCCACCGACTTTCCACCCTCATGAACATTAGCTGGTATACTTGTAACAGGCACCTGTCGAGATACACAGAGAAAGGTAATTCCCTCCGTCATATTTAGCGAAAAGGAATTCAGGGACAATCACAGTGTATTTTTAATTTTGCTGAAATCTGCCATTGCTTTACGTTTTAAAAGATCACAGGCACAAAAATAAAAACTTGAGAAACTTCACCTGAGATAAGTCATAGGATGACAGCCCATCTCTTTGATGTACTTCAAGCTCTGCTTGCTGCTGCTGAAGTTGTCTGCAGAGGACAGAAAATGACTTTGTTACAAAACCCAATTAAGACACAAAAAGGAACAGCCATGGTCTCCTATTTTCTACACCGACTGAAACATCTCTTAGATGATTTAGTAAATCCTTTGCTGTGAGATGCATCTGTTTTTAAAGCTTTCTCATTGAGAAAAGGGATGTAAACAGGAACAGGAATGTAACAGGGCACATGAAGAGTTTTGCAGTAATAGCACAGAAATGTAGGTGAGTAAGTAACTGAGGATGGAATACAACCTCGTTATAGAGGATTTAAAAATTCACTATCAAGACAGCAAGAATGTCTTCCTCATGTTAACCATGAATATACCAGACCCCTTCACCGATCCTACAGAAGTAAACAGGCAACCTCCAGTAACATTAACACAGAATTATGGCAGTCAATAAGAAAAAGTGGTCAAAGCTCTGTCTGAAGCATGTCAGACCAAATGGAACAACCTGTTGAGCTAGGAAGAACTGCTTATAAATCCTTCTTTGTAATGAAACCTATTTCACATGCTTTGGTTCTACTTTTCTCAGGATCCAAGTCCAGATTCTACTCAATTTTTGAAAGCTTTTAAGGAAGTGAATGTCAGCAATAAATTGCTTGTGCCACTATATAAAACCAAGATATTACATAAAATCAACTTGTGTTGACAAAGGCTACAGAAAACACAAGTCTCCTTTTCATGCTAATCAGAACTGAACAAAAAATATCCGGTGTTTAAATGAGATAAAAATCACTGGAAGTAATAGCCTTAATCCAATTATATGAATTTAGGAAAAATTAAATGTGGAGCAGCAATAGAAAAATACTTCAAAAGAAACTGCCAGAGCCAATAAACGTTAGGGGCCATATGCCATAATGAAGAACTTTAGTGTTGAAAACTCTGCAAATCCTTGAAAAGCACTTGATTTGTGTTTAGTGTCAGGTGCTGTTACTTAACTGTGACAGTTAGCCAATACCAACAGATAAAATCATCGGAAGTCATGAGAATTAACTGGCAGGTGACCTGTAGGGACGTCATGCAAGTGATGGTAAATTAGGCATATTCAACTGCCCACTTATCAAAATGCACAGATCTTTTATATAGTTGTAACACATCTAGCACAGTGATCTGAATCCATTTCTTCACTTGCTTTTTTTTAATTCTGAAAGGAATTAAAAGCTCCTAATTAAAAAAACAAACAAACATAAACCAGAGACAGTTCTATTATTTGTTGCTATCAGAAAAGAAGATGGAAACCCTCCCAAATTATGCGAAATCTCAGAGTTCAGGGTAAGTTTGGAGTTGGACTGACAAGAAATTAAGCTTGATACCTGACAGTGGTCACAGTTTCTATACCCTTCTGGACTCCTCCTGAAGGAAAAATCACCTAACGGACAGGAATTACACACCATGTGGGGCTTCCCCCCAAGAGACACTATAATGTGACAGGCGATGAGATTTTTCAAAATAGCAAGATCATGGATTTGAAACTTGGGAAAATTAGGATACATTTTTGGCCACAGGCTTGAGTTTTACATTTTTATCCAAATCTTCTTTTAAATTCTGAACTAGATAAATTCAAATGTCAAGGGACTGAGAGACAAACTTGCAGACAAAGCCAAATGACAAATCAGGCACATGCTGATGGGAAGGTGAGGGACCACTCAAACAAGCTACTAAAGTAAGTAACAGATTTTTCCATCCCTTGATGCTTTTCCAGAAGACACTTTGCTCAGACACCAGTTACTAGGCTCCATGGCAAACTGGACAAAAACCTGTTACCTGCAACAAACAGAGTATAGGAGTAGATGGCCAAAAGGCTTCTGCTACCCTTACGGTGCAAGAACACATAATACATATAATCACTTTTGCGCTATGAGTAACATGCAAAAAAAAGTCAGTCCTCCAGGTCATTAGAGAGCCATGGATTTTCCACATCATTTTCGCCAACAGAAAATTCCTAAAAATTACCTCTGGAATGCAAAGAAATTCTTTGTTCGCAAGCATAAAGCGCGTACTTTTCCAACAGAACTATGGGAGGTAATTTAATCATGGCAAATCTATGGGGAAGTTTTTCTAAATACCACCCTGTGGACAATAAACACCCATTAAATCCCGTTGTTAACGTGAAAGCTAATTACACTGTTTCATTTGTTTTTATTACCAACGACTCGGTGCGTGTGTCAATAAACAGCACATTAGGTCTCTTCTGTTCCGTATAAAGTATGTTTTCTTGATTTAGCCATATACATACAAATGAGCCAAACAAAACAGCACGCTTACTCGTTATTTGTTTTGTAGGCACTTCTCTAACTTAGTGCTCCTTCACCCTTCTCTATCTTTCATCTCTAATACTCGTTAAGCTGCAGTACAATATAAATACCACATTGTGTTAACAGCACTGAACTTTGGGAACAACCTCCCAAATCCATTTCCTATAAAAACCAAATGCTTAAGTGTACCTTCACTGAACTCTGTGCAAGCTATGCTGCACTTAATTAAGACTGAGATGCAAAGCCAGGTTAGCAACTTCAGCTGCTGTTTGCTGCTACTGTATAAATAGTTCAAATGATGCTTGAAACCTGGAAGAAAACGTGCAGCACTTCATGGACCGGCCAACCAGGGAGAGCTGAGCGCTGCTGTCGTGGTTGCTTCAGTCCCTGCCATCTAAGCGGCCTTCCTCACTGAAGGGTCAACATGCACAGGTCCCTTCAGTCATCCAATTGCTAGATAGTTTTTGTAAAGATGATACAGGACAAGATATTATAGGACAAGAGATATGGGGGACAAACTTGAACATGGGAAGTTCCATCTAAACGTGAGGAGGAACTTCTTTCCTTTGAGGGTGGCAGAGCCCTGGCACAGGCTGCCCAGAGAGGTGGTGGAGTCTCCGTCTCTGGAGACATTCCAGACCCGCCTGGACGCGTTCCTGTGCCACCTGCTCTGGGTGACCCTGCTCTGGCAGGGGGTTGGACTGGGTGATCTCCAGAGGTCCCTTCCAACCCCTACCATTCTGTGATTCTGTGATACAGAACAAGGGATTATTATCAGTTTGGGCAAAACTGCCTTCTGACTTTGAAACCCAAACTATCCCTGGTTTCAATTGCAGTTTCACGGCTTCAAGGAGTAAACGAAAGAGAAACTTCTGGCTGTAGAGGATACCCAACACAGCAAGTAAGGTATTGCCTGGGTCAACAGAGGACTCTGCCTCTACTGCAGGAACTCCTGGCTCACCCACAGGTTCCATATGAAGCTGGAAAAGCCCTTGGCTTGAACAAGGAATGGTTCAGCAAACCTGAAGGTTCTGATAGTTAATTCAAATTTACTTCAGTAAATGTATTTGGAGGAAAAGGGAAGATTCTGTGAAAGCTCCTTTGACATTGGAGAGGATTTCAGCCGAACGAATCTCTGTCTCTGAACACTGAAGTCACCTGTTCCTTTTCCCAGTATCAGAGGAACCAAAAAAGGATTTGAACTTTAAAATTAACAGTTTTTCTGGTGGGAGAGAAAGAATACTCCCGTACCCCTACCAAGCTATTTTTATGTTATACAGGCACACGTGCTTCCTGCGCCTGGTTTGGATAAAAGAAGGAAGTAATAAAAGCCTTGGGGCTGCCGTTGTAAAATCCTCTTCCAGAAACTCTCAGAATCTCCCTCTTTTAGCCTACAGCTTCAATTCACCCCTGTGAAAGGGTCTGTCCAGCACCAGCCGTGAGGGATCAGATAGCCCTCAGATGGCACGGAGATCATGAGAAAGTAAGCCTTTAGCACCAATACCGTAGACTGGAATTTTATCAGAATAGCTCATCTCTTTAGTATTTTGGCCCCTGCGAATCTGAAACAGAAAGCCTCTCTCCCACAAGCACGGGCTGATTCATCGGTCAGGCTGCCTCCAGCACCGACCTGCGCCAGCTCACTCCCAGACAAAAAGTCTTGAGACTCGGGACAACCGTAGGATTCATAAATGCACAGAGTGCGACACAGGCCTCTGGAGCTTTACAAAAACGAAACATCAAAATATCCATGAAGGTCAGGAAAATATCTTTCTTCTGTATATATATATATATATATAAAAAAAGACATTTATACAGTTTGATCTGTCGCCATGACAGATTATTTTATTCAAACGCTGCTCTATGTGTATGTTAAATAAACGTTGATCACAATTATTATTTCTTTTTGGAAATCAAACGGTCCCAACTGCACAGGAAGATGTGGTGAAACAGGGAGACTCTTCTTTTCAGCCGAACACAGCACAAATGCTAAACGTTAAATGCTTCATTTCTCCAGGAAGTTTCTCTTGGATGACTACACCCAAGTGAAACTGCGAGAAGTTTTCTTTTCTTTTTTTTTTGCAAGGAACTAAGCGAACATTTGAACCTAATGTTTCGTTATCCTTCCGCACCAAAAGTTTGGAAAGTCAACTGTTTGAAGCTCTAAAGGACTATCTTTATTTAAAAAAAAAAAAGAAACAAAATAAAACAAACAAAACAACAAGAAACAAAAATAGAATCAATTAATCCCTCCGCAACTGGAACCACCACTGCCCTCTACAGTCCTTTGGGAAAACGCTGTTCACTGACCAACTCGAGAGCTGTTCCATTAACACATAAACACGTATCCTACGTTAAAAACTGATTTAAACCTAGATCTTTTGGCTTTAAAACTTTACGCTGAATTTTTAGCTGCCTCAAACCTGGAGCTGGCTGGGTTATCACAGCAACAATCAGAATTCGTCTGTGTGCAGAACCGCCCACAGCTGCGCAGTGGAAGGCAGCCCTGCTTGGTCTCCATCTGAAGCACTTTGCTGGACCCACAGCATCTGATCCTTCCACCGCCACGTAAGGACGGCCACGCACACCGGGGTCGGTGCCGAACAACCAGCCCCAGCAGAAGCTGAGCCAGGAGCCGGACATCAACAGTCGCCACGACCGACAACTCCCCGAGGCATCTAGGAAATCAGAAGTCCAAACACGACCCCGAATGTGCAAAAAAATAAATATATCCAGAAACAGGCAGGAACAGCAGTACATTACAGTAAGCCCTCTTTGGAAATCTGTCTGAGAAGTGGGAGAGAACGGGGGGAAAACTAAACCGGTTTGAATAACACATTCTTTCTCCTATTTAAAAGCAGATGTATAATGGGCTGTTATCTTGCCATAAGACTAGAACATTTTCAACATGACAGGAAAGAGGGAACATCCTCTGTCAAAGTAGCAGCAGGCAGTTTCCATATTAGGTCAACATTTCTGGGTTGTTATTCAAACTGAGCAAGAGAGATATAACGAGAGCCAGAAGCTGGCACAGCCCTATTCATCAGAGTAAGTGCTGCGAAGCCAAGCTGGACAGTATAGCGGAGGCTCTGAAAAAAACATTCCCAGAGTCAACACGACGTAAGTCTACAGCCCCACTTTTTGATCTGTGGACTCTTGGGAACAAAGCACAATTAAGCCAGCCTGGGACACATTTCAGAAGTCCCTTTTTATTTGTCAGGCCTGTTTTTTCATATACAAAATATTTGGAAAAGAAATATGGGCCAGCAGAAATGTGGAAACATCTATTTTGATGCACAGTGAAGACAGGGAGATATTTAGCTGTCTGATTTCAAGGCGCATTTACTTGTTTTGAATGAGCTTAACTACCGAGTTGTTTAAACCCAGCTTTTTGGGTATGCAGAAAAAAACTGAGCACAAGGATTGTGATGCTGGGTTTCAAATGAGCGAAAGCATTGCCCTTCTAGCCCAGATCTGTGTCATGTCCAAAGGAGCAAGTCACCCAGAGACACTTACTAACTTTCTCAGTTCAAATGCCAAAGTCCCAGGGGTTTGGTTTTGCAAGCGGAGCTCTCAGCGTGCATCTCCACCAGCAGACTGCGCGTTCAGCATTTCCATTATACAGTCTAGCAGGTTGAGATCTTAAAACCAGTAATTTCCTCTGAGCTAAAAACTTGGCAAAAAAATCCTCGGTTAGACCAGAAGCAGATTTTGTTTTAGAAATAGATTAAGTTTATATTGGAAAGAAGAAATAAAAAACCCCACGCTGTAAAGCAATAGCTTTATCAAGGCCAGATTAGCTTCTGCAGTTACTGGCTCAGGACTGAGGAGGCTCCAAAAGCTTCTCTGCTCAGTTACACAGTGACGAACCTCCACTGCACTCCTAGGGTGACCTCCTCCTCAGAGGTCCAATGACAGATTTTTGGAAATATTAATTCAAAGACAGGATGATTTAATTCCCCTCTTAAGATAAGGGGTTGGATCTGTCCCCATACTTGGGGATATTCCACCAGATCTTAACTGAGTATCTTCCTTCCCCCTCAAGCCTACTAGGAAATCATTTTGCCAGCTTTCATAGGCTGTAAAAGCAGACACAGCACAAGAAGATGCCCAGGACTACAGAATGGTACGATCACGATAAAGAAGAGGCAGAAGTCTTGCTTACTTGTGTGATACTTGCTAACATGGACACGGAATTTTCTCTTTGGCTTAGGAATCAGGCTAATCTTCCTCCAGTATCAGGACAGCTGGTCTGCCGTTGGAAGCTCTGTGCTAGTTTAAGGCAGCTTGGACTGAGATCAATGGGCTTTGTCTAATGACATAACAGATAAGTGACGTTTCTCTCCCAGTGCTGCCAGGCCCTGGAAGCATCACAGGATGATGACACAGAGAAACAGCTACGCTGTGAGATGTCATGATGCAGAAAAACCCCGTTACAGACTGTACCGTTATCGAGAAACAAATGTAGCTAGAAACAGGCTACCGAAAAACCGGGATGTGCTTTACAGCAAAAAGCAATGCTTAAATTCTTTCAAAACCACACACGCGAGCATCTGGACAGGCACATACTTTACATTAGTGTTGGTGCAGATGATGTATTCGATCTCATCGGAATAAGGATTCTGAAATGTGAAGCTGCTGGTTCTGATCAGCATCCATTCCCGGTTTTTGGTACGAAAACGATACATCACAGACAGGACTTGACCTTTCAGTTTCACAACCTGCAAAACCATTTGGAAAGGTTAATAAAAGGAGATTGCTACCTGTTGTGCAAATGAACAGTAAACAGCAGTAACAAGTATTAAACTTGAATTACAGACAGCTATGGACACAGCAGGGAGATTCTTAATTTGAAGAGAATAAGCAAAATCTGATTCATGTTTGCAGGCATTTCCTTCAGAATGAAACCCTCACACTTTGTTGTATAAAATGCCATTTTCCAGCCTGCACATAAGAGGAATATAGATTCAGGACAACCAACAGGTTGTGCTGTTATCCCAACAGGGAAGCTTTAAGAAGGTTTTAACGTGGAATGCTTCTCAAGAGATTGACAGAAACCCAACTGAGGATCTTTCAAATGTTTGTATGTAAACCACACGCCAAACACTGCAGCTGAAACAAAAGCCCACAAGAAAAAAAAACATTTTCAGGTTGACTATCGGCTTTTCTGCTTGGATACCTAGCTATACAATTCATATATATGACATACCAAATCACACATCAGCATCAAAATTTAGGATAATACTTAAGACAAACGGCTTTTTTAGAAACCATACATGGTTGTTTCGTTTTTTTTTTTTGTTTTTTTTTTTTTTTTTTTTTTACACGAACACATTATAAGACCACCTAAAATGGCAAAGTGCTAATGCAAAACACTTGCTACTGGCTTTCAAAACAACAAAGAGTGAGCCAGTCTTTGAATGTAGAGAACACCAGTAAGCCACTGTCCATTTAAATAGTATTAATGAAAATAGAAAGAAAATTCTTTGCTTGGACAGCCTATTTGTTTATAACTAAGGACTCAGATGTCTGCCAACACCCAGCTCATATTCTGGTTTTGGTAGCTGAAGTTTTGTTGGAGTCAATAGCTGGGCATTGGGTGAGAAGCAAGACACAGCCAGCTAAAGAAGTACGCTCAAAACAATACTCGCACACTGGCACTGTAACTGCATTTCACGTGTTATCTAACAATCTTGGTTTAAGGCAGAAGAAAACTTACACGGCTTCAAGTCATTCAGCTGGCACTTACCTGGGCTATCTGTGTTTATTTTTTTTCGCTTTTCCACCAAGCTATCTCAGGGGTGCCTCAGGGAAGGAAAGGGAAGGT
The DNA here is from genome assembly GCA_013398915.1 of Dromas ardeola. Classification (NCBI taxonomy): domain Eukaryota; kingdom Metazoa; phylum Chordata; class Aves; order Charadriiformes; family Dromadidae; genus Dromas; species Dromas ardeola. The sequence continues at coordinate 501,630 of VYZM01022196.1, read as the reverse complement.
CTACAGCAAATAAATGCCACATCTCGTTGTGGATTCTTAATCCTTATCCACTGGAATTTATGTTTTATTAGCTATCTCCAGCCTATGTTCTCTAAAAGTAGAAAACCCAGTATTTACCCTCTGCCTTTATCGACAGGCAATTGGATTAGGTATAATGCTCCAAAGCTGGTTTTTTTCAAAGGTCTGTATTTCAAATTGATCAACTGGATACAGAATTAAATGGAAAGAATGCCAACAGAAGACATAAAAAGCTTTAGCAATGCCCCTGAAAGTTCAAAATAATACTGAGGTAAATGCCTTTTTCTTTTTTCCTTTTTTAAAAATGCTTTTATAGTTTGAGTTCAGTGAGCGACATTCTTCTATCAGCAATTTTCTACTACCACACCCAGGGTAAAAAAACCAGAGCTTGTGTAAAAGTGTCCAATCTGAACAGCATCCTACTGGGTATCAAATAGCTGTATTCTGGATCCTTTGATACTAAACTCTATTTGTTGATCTTGGCTTTGAGACTATCTTATTCTGGCCTGATTTTCCCACCCTGATGAATGAATTTATCTTCCCAAGGAAGTAAAAGCTTTGAGATGGATACTGGCAACAGACCAAAAACTGCAAAGCCCTCCCTCTCTCCCAGGTTGCTGCATAACAGAGGAGGTTCTGATACTGTCAGCAAATTAGAAATGTCAAGTTTTCAGAGGGCTTTAGAAAAAAAAAGAGTTTATTGGAAATCACAGTTACCTTTTTAATGAAGAGATTTCTAAGGCCAAACTAAGAGTAATAAAACAAACTGCAGTGATCTATTGTCCTGAAGTCTGAATTAAGCAAACACTAATTCTGTAATAATATATAAAGCATAGAGATCACTGGTGGGAAAAGCCTGAACTGTCTTAAAACAGTGCACACAAACAACATAGCACAAAAATTTTCAAAGCTAATGTTTAACCTTTACTTTCTTACACTCTTTGGAAATAAAAACCACCTGGTGCATAGCTTAACTGTTTACTTCAGTCTTTTACTGCATGATTGAAATAACAGCCCCAATCACACTGCTACTGTACTGAACAAAAATATACCGAAAAAGGAATTGCCTACTAAAGAAACAGCACAATATTTTCATAGATTGGGCACAGGTCGAGTGAACAGGAACTTTCACTTCTAATCTGCATTTTTTTTCCGGCTGTCTTTTTGTATGACCTTAAGCGAATCAGGTAGGTCCCTGGTCCACCAAATCGTTCATGCACATGCCTAATAGTGAGAAGTGACAGTGAAGTCCCCAGCAACGGAGTTCAGGGATACCCTGGCAGCATCCCGTGGCCCCACTCAGCGAGCAGAGTGAGGACTGAGTCATTAACTTGAACGTTAGTTAGTCAGCCTTTCTCAGCCCCAGGCGACCACTTCTGAGACGGATGCCTGGCGTGTGATTATCCAGCAGCTCTCTGTCATTGTCTCTTGGATAAATTAGTGGAATCAATCATTTGGGCATTAGTGAAAAACAGCATATGCGTTCTCGCTGCTTTTCTTGTGCCACTGATGCCATCAGGCACAAGTTCGGGGAGCTGAACCAGGTGAGAGCTAGTCCCATGAAAAGCAATTAGTCCCTTAGTTAGCCTACCCGGCAAGTCCACCTGTGCTAGTATCAGGACAGCAGGAAGGGTGGGGAGGGGGTCAGGGAGGAGAGAAGAGGGGGAGTAGGACCTGACTGATGGTGAGCTACCCATCAGGTAGGTTCAGATGCAGCATCGCACCCCAACCAAGGTGGGGCAGAGAAGATGACCGGGTGTGGTGACCTATTTCAAGCATCTCTCTTAGGCTCCTGCCAGTGAATCTTGAATTTAAAAGGTTTTTTTGTTTTTTGGTTTTCTTTTTTTACCTGCTGTATGAACTCAGTCCGTTCACGGGACGTAAAGTGGATGTGGAGCACTCACTTTTCTGCTAGCTCAGCATGGGGTTGGTAGGTTCCGCTTAAGGGAGGGGTGGTGAGAAATAGTTCAAGAGTACTGATACATCTTACACTACCTCAAACACTTCTGCAGAGACCATAACCTCCATTTCACAATCTATTCTATGGACACAAAACAGCACCTCGTTGTTTTCACCAGCAAGAGGCTTTTTAAGCTCCATTTTTGCATGCCATGCCTGAATAAATAGTTGGCTATACAAATTATTTTAGAAGTCACTTCGTATCTGTGTTTCACAGTTGAAAATACATCTCAGCATCCAACGCAAGATGGATCAACAAAACCTGGTTGAGCTCTAGGCTGCTGTCAGAAAATCTGGAACCACTGTGATCATCCGAACCTCAGTAATCGGTTAAACATACTACACCGTCCTTTCTAGTGCAGCAGGGAAGGCGCTGAAAAGAGCAGCAACAAGCAGAAGGCTTGGGGAAAGCACTCCTGCTGTATGTCCCAGATCAATCTCAAACAATAAGCTCTACAACGGAATAAATGCCTTTGATACAGCTGATGTAAACATGGTCCACTGTAAAAACAAATCCAGACCAGTAACTCTTTCCATATGTTGTATTTCTTATGTTACTTCCGTCTGCATTTCAATTCCTAATAGGGAGAAGGGCCACATTCTCTATTGATGTAAAGTGGTGTAACTTCATTGAGGTATGAAGTACATCATCTATGCTAGCAAAGAATTTAGGTCATCAACAATCCAGCATTACAGCGGGGTGTAACTACTTTCAAATCAACAGCCCATTTTGGAAGGTAAATATTTTGGTTACCATTTAACATAGTGGGATCTACAAAGGCATCTCCAAACCAGCTCTAACTGTGCAGTGAACACTCATTTAATTTTTTGTAAAAAGAAAACAAAATGTGTAACTAGGTGACTTATTTCTGAAAGCACAGCAAACAGATGCTGCAGTTCAAACGACCAATTATGCAGCTTAACTGATTAGTAACTGATCAACAAATTGTTTTGAACCTTGCCACTCCTGTGTAACAGAAAAAATGCCTTGAAATTAAAAATAAAAGCAACTTCTCTGAACAAAATAATAACAAAAATAATAAATAAATGGCAGAAGGAGCAGGATGCAGCACCTGTTGGAAACTCTCCCTCAAATGGCTTTGATCTTCAGGATGGCAGAATTCTAAAATATCTTTCCCCAGAAGATCCTAGAAGAAAACATAAAGGTGTGTAAAAAAACCCAAATCACAACACAAATTCACATGTAGATCTGCAAGTAATCCTTTAAACGCTAGATCTACTGCCCTTAACGGGACTACTCAGTTAATCAGGGATGAATCATGCAAACAAGGTTTGTAGGCATCAAGTCCCAGGTTATATTTGTACTGTTGCACAGATATATGTATTTACAACAAATTTTAAGTGTTTTATTTTTTTACACCTGTGAAACGGTGTCTTGAAGAAACTGACATCCTCTATTACAGATCATTTTACGGCACTAATTTTTGTAAAAACAATTACTGTAAAGCTACCTAAAATAAAAATAAATGGGAAAATCTAATGAGCAAGAAATTATTTTTGCCTGTAAATTGCAACTGCGGAGAGCTAGCTGAGGGAGAGCTGTGGTAGTCAGGAGTTCCTTTACTATTCTGCTCAGTTCTGTGACTAGCCTCCTGTTCAGAGGAGCAGATGTAAGCCTAGAGGAGAATAGATGCCATAAACGATGTTTGCTTACTGATCAATAGATTGGCAGAAGTACAGACCTACAGGACTAAAACTCTCCCCAAGCACCATTAACTTTCTATCATAGAAACGTCTTCACTGGGAAGTTGTGCAAGGTTTAGTGCACAAGGTTTAAATTCTGGCTGTCAGAATTCTAATCGGGTCTAAAAGGTATAAAGACATCCCACATAACAAAGGGGAAAGCTACAAATTTTAGAGAGGTGTGGATAGTAAAGAAAAATGAACTGCATTTAGTGCATGGCATATCAATTGTCAGCTACAAATATTTCACGTTTTGCTGCTTTTGTTTTTAATGTGGAAACAGAGTTTTCCTTATTAGCTCTAATCAGTCTCCGCATTTACAGGACTCACTGACCTGGGGCTGGTAGCCAATGACGCTGATGCACCTCGGGTCGACGAAGGTGATGACTCCATCAGAATTGTGCCTAGACAAGAACTCAGTTGGGACCGACATGCCGTTCATGTCCATGCACACTGGAGAGCTGGTCACCTAGGACCAATGAAGTCCACAGCATTTAGTCCACAGAACAGTCAACTTAAGTCAAAGTTGATTACACAACTAAAGAATAAAATCTGTTGGCAGACTGCTAACTACTGAAGGAAGTCGTAAATAAAACAACAATGAATAAATGACCCAGAACAGCCTTTGGTCTAGTTTGCAGTACAAATATCTCACCCCATGGCATGTATTTAGGCTTAACAGCACAGCAGGAAAATGAATACAACAGAAATTCCCAACAAGGAGGGATATAGTAGCGATAAAACTATGGCTGGATTCATCTCACTCTGTGGGACCACATAAAAGTTTCGCATCTTGGTTCCTACCCTTGTCAACCAAGAATGAAAGACTTCCAGAGGACAATTCAACCCAGCCATTTTAGGATGGGAAGGCTAATCTCTCTCTGAGAACAACTCATTACCTGTAAACATAACCAACAGGACTAGCTCAGACTAACACTCAACTTTCAGGTAAGGATCACCTGAGTACAGCCAGAGAACACGAACAAAGTTCTCTAGAGATTGAGGTAGGTGATGATATTGGACCAGCAATGCTCCTCAAAGCTCATCAGAGAGAATGATGCATTTCCAGCCATCTGCCTGAAACCTGTGCAATCAGGCCACTTTGCATCCATTCATTCCTACTGGGGCTACAAACGAGACCATTGTTTTTCTTACAACTTTCAGAGCCATCTCTGTCAACAAGGTCCCAATGCAAAAGGAGCAAAATCTCATGTGTTGCTGACTTGAAGCGGATTAGCCAGTTCACTGTATGCAAGATTTCAATTTGCTGTTACAGAGCAGAGTTTATCATCTGGGCACTTTGACTTCTTTGTGATTAAACCCATCCCCAGAGCCTCCTCTTGCTCTCCCTCACATACCCTGCTGCCTCTTCTAACACAACAGATGTTTTGACACTCCACATGTTACTAAATGTGATTTTCTTGGAAATCATCTTTCTTTGGCAGCTGTAACGTATGAATCCCCGTAACTTCCTTCTCTCCACCAGCGGAATATATTATCCTCGATTATAAAAGGATGATTAATCTACAAACCATCATGCAATACTTTTGTAGCTCTGCTGTAACAATGGAGACACACTCCAGAAGGGCTAACGCAGTAATGTGCAGGCTGTTCACCTCAAACAAGATGGGTTTGGCACCTGTGCTCTAACGAAAGGGTCATTCTACCTTGTGAGAGGAGCAATGCCACCTTAGCAGATGGCAATGAGTGCAGGCCAACAGGAGATCATGCAGGAGGCTCAAACACGTTCACCCATGGCAGAATTCCCAGACCGGGAAGATAAAAATTAGCCTCCCTGCTACAGTGAAGGAGATTCACCGCGACTGGTCTAGCTCCTGCTCAGAGCTCTCATCAGCAATGGACAAAGGAAGAAAATGTAATACATCAATTGCAACTGTCTGGACAGAAAGGGAAGTAAAATTTTATTCTGACAGTTCCCTTGGCTGACATCACATCTGAATGCACACTACAATACACACTGAGAATAAAGCTGTTATTTGTGAAGTGCCTCCTGACTGCCTTATCTTTACCATTTTCAGAATAATTCCTGCAATCACAGTTTTTCAAGTAGTTGATCAGCCAGAGAACAAATGAAAGAACAGCAGGAAGCACATCACTGGCTTTGGGAGCCACTTTAACGTACCACCTGCAGCACCTGTACCCCCAGGATACTGTACTCACAGTCTAGGATATCCCAGCCCTGTGCACCCTAGAGAACAGCAGGTCTGTATATGCTCGTGCTCCAGGTGCATCTTTGCCACTGTTGTTGGGTTAAATGCACATATGCACCAAAATCACATTTTCATTTTGCTCTATTGACGTGTTCTAAGCAAGTCCTGCCCAGGGCAGGGAGGTTGGAACTAGATGATCTTTAAGGTCCCTCCCAATCCAAACCATTCTATGGTTCTATAAATCACTGGCTGCACACCGACATCAAGGCGCTTCATACTTTGGAGGCATGTTAAAAGTTACAGTCTAGTACCAGAACTTTGTGCAAATCCTTTATAACTAAAGCACAACACTGATTATGCTTTCACAAGTAGTTTATATTAGGAAAGACTGGCATTACCTGAAGCCTTCCTATTGCCACGAGGCAATATTTACTACCCTGTCCCACATCAGCGTCTTCTTCTGGTATAGTCATTCCTAGAGTAAAAGATAACAAATACTGTTATAATTAGGAAATTTGCATGAGCAGAGACGCTGCTGGCCTGGTTCTATACTACTCTAGATGCTCGAAATCATACAAAATAACCTTATTGTCTTCTGTAGGATTCAGGCATTATCTCTGTGTTCAGATCAGATGATCTTTCTCAGTCGTGTTTGATCCTACATACCTCACAGGCATCTACAGCACCCATGGCAGCAATTTTGGCTGCCGGAGACAAAGCAGATACAAAAATTCCATTATACAGTAACATTTCCATGTGTACTGCACCACAGCATGTTACGGGAACGTTCAGTTTTCTTCAGGAATAATATATTATAATGAGCCTTAAAAACCAGGCACAGCCTTGATTATTCAGTAACTTCCTGTTCATATTTAACAGCCGGTTCTACTTTTTTCTATAAGGGACTAAGTCTGGGTCGTTACATTGAAAGATTGAAAAATGCGGATGCTTTGCTAACAGTGCTTGTTTCGGTTGTGTAACAGGAGCAACTATTATAAACATAGGAATAATTTCAAAACATACATGTGTACTCTTTTCCATCTCAGTCTTTCACAAATAGGAATGTTCAGATTAGCTCTGTTTACTTGCTCGTTGGCTCAGCCTTTAGTTAAGGCTATTTCCCAACTCCAGTTTTGAGTTACAGATTTCCTATGAAACACGTGAACAAAACATCTTCCAAGAGTGACACTGCTGACTTATTTTAAGTGATTTGTAAACTCTTTCACAAGGCTTTCCAAGGAATTCAGTCACAACAGGCAGTGAATCATTTAAGAGGCACTTAAAAGCCTTAATGAAATTAATTGCAAAGCAGCTAGGAATTATGAAACAACAGCCCCTATCTTCTCAAAATTTACAATTCCCAACGTAAATCAGTCTTTGAACCGTGCAAAGGATGACAGCATTCAGCTTTCTCAAATGACACGTCTGAAAAATGACCATAAATACCATAAATGCTGCTGAATAAACTGCAGTAGTCTCTTAAGGAATTACTTTGTATCAAAATAATCCTATTTTATCTGCCAATCAGTTTCTAATTATCACTTTACAGGTATTTTTCAGTTCCCATTCAGCTATGTAACAAAACAAAAGATACAAAGTATGAAAGAAAATCCCATATTTTTCTATAATACATTGAAGTGTTATCATCATCTCAATCTTTATTTCCAATGGAATTCACAAAAAAAATTTCAGGGGCCCAACTTCATTTGCAGCCCCCAACAGATAACTAGGCTTTTACCAGGGGATCTCAAGAGCTTTACCAAAGGAGGGGCATTATGGTCCCTTCTAACAAGTGGGAAACTGAGGTGCAGGAAGAATCTCTCTGTCACACACGAGAGCTGGGCAGAAATCCCTTCTTTCCACACCATGCTCTTTCTATCTGGAGATATAAATTTGACCCTAAATAAGTCCTTAGCTTGTAAATCTGTGTGGTATCCCTCACCAAAACCCAGGATACTCCTTTGAAATGTTTTCTTAGAAGCCGTATGAGAAGATCAAGGTGGCAGCATGTGACCTTAGGAGTACATTTTAAGAAATCAATCATTAAACACCTAAGTTAAAAATAACGTTGGGTGGAACTGATACAAGTTATTTTTCAATTAAACTTTATTTTGTGCTTCCGATAAAGGTCCCTCTGCGGGTTACTAGGGACCCAAACTTCCATTCAAGATCCTTCACGTGATTTAGAACATCCTTGAAATGAAGACAACCTGCATTTATGCGTGACTCTTCTGCCCTGCCTGAAGTTTATCAGTTTATCCTTCAAGCAGTTAAATTACAAAGCCTTGCTTTGATATTTCACGCACCGCTATTCCTGTCTCTTTTCTGCTACACACCAGGCAAACCGCAAACAAGACCCCAAACACAAGTAAGTCCCATGCTCTGAGACACCACATACCACAGCGAGCATAAACCACTGACACGAAACTACAGGTAAGAGATTCGTATTACAGAAGTATTTTGTTTTCCTTCCTTGCTGTGTTTACACACAGTTATTTCTTCAATATAAGACTCAGTAATTAACTAATGACAGCTCCAATAGGCAAAGGAACTGAATTTGGCTGCCTCTTGGGAAGAGAGAGAAAATTACCCTGAAAAAGCCAGCAGACGCATCTACCCAAAATTATGTCCACTTAAGAAAGAATCTTGTTGGACACCTGGCTGCTATCTGCTCGCATACATGTGGGCACGGGGAAGGTTGAGCTCCCAAAGCTAAATCTAGACTCCTCCACAGGAACAATTTGAATTTTAAATAGGTCAAAAATGGTTAACTGAAAGTTGTGTGCAGTTTGCAGGGGATGAGAAGCGGAATGCAGCAGTTTCCCCTGACAAAGCGGTGACCGGAGGTGTCAACCGAGAGCAGGAACAATTAAATGACGCAGCAGTTTAGGAAGGAGCGCGAGGATGCTGACTGCAGTGAAAGAAACGCAGCAGCGCACTAAAGCAACCACGGGAGGAAAGAAAGCACCGGAGCAACCGAAGAGTTGACCTGACACTTTGGCTGGAATATGGCAGCAAGGACTGCATCCCTTCGGGAGATGGATGAGGAGTCTCTCGCTCCTCAGTCCCAAACTCCGCAACCTACAAGTTCAACGGTCAGATAAACGAACAAACATTTTAAAAGCTGGTGCCCAAAGGACTCACGGTTGCACTCAGGCAGCTCGGTAGAGGTGGTCCGATTTCAAAGATGGTGAGTGATTCTAGGTCCTACCACCTTCAGAGGGTTTTCTCCGTGGATGCCTGATACTTCTGAGAATTAGGCCACTTAAACACAGGGGCCTAAGTGCTGCTTTAAGGAAATAATTCTAGGCATTCTAGTTGGATAACCTTAACAAAAAAGTCCCTTTAAAATGGAGTCTTCCATTTGAGAAGGACAAATTTAACGTATTTTCCCTTGACTTCAAAAGCTATTTCAATCGTTTCCTTAGCAGCACAGCGTATTGCAAAGGACAGCAAAGATACTCAGCTGGACGGCTTCCACTTCACATCATCTTTTTTCTGCAGCTTTCAACAACGCTTTCCTTTTTAGGAACTTGGTCCACGCTTGCTACTGCCCAAATAAACTCAAAGCAACATAAACAATCTCCAAAATTAAACCTAGCTAAGAAACACCATTTCTGATGTCACTGTCTTGGCAAGGGAGGCTGTTGTTTTAATTTTCACTTTTTTTTTTTTTTTTCAAGATGGATTACATTTGGTCTATATAACACACTGGAAAATGTATTAGTTGGGTTATCCCACAAGACGCCCTACGAATAAAAAACAATCATCTGCCTGGAATTAATCAATACATGACCCAGTGAATGTCTAACCCTTCCCCACAAGAGCCTAGAGTAAAACACACCAAAATCATCGTCTGCTTGTCTGTAGTGTAGGTGCTATTACTGACAGCATCCCATTCAGCGAAATTATTTTCTTTATTCTTCTGCTGATAGTTACAAAGATTCAACTGTGGGTGTGCTTATCTATGAGGATGCATCTGTAGAAAAGATTTACTTTTGTTTTAGCATCCTTCCTATTGAACATGCTACAGCACAGACAGGCAGACAAAGATACACGCACTGCACTTAATACTGATTTGTCCAGCTCTTAGCATAATGTAATATTGCTCTTTAACATCACTAAATACCAACAGTCTCTCCAAAAAAAGCTGCAAAAGCCTTGAGGAAGGCAGCCATGAGACTGATCTTCAGGAGGCATCAACAAAATAAAAATCCATTAGTTATTCACATTCTTTATGTGTAACCCCGTGAAAGGCTTTATTTCTCAACAGCAAATAGATGCTCCTCTTGAATAATAAATATAGTGCTATGCTTGTTCAAGTTAGTAACAACAATTTGCAGAGCTAAGCCTGCAACTGAGCATCGCAAATAGAACGCTGTGCCGTTAGAGGTTATATTTAATTTCCAAGCGTCCTTTATGCCAGCAAACAGTTTCCCACAGGGTAACAGCATGTGTTTGTGTGGACATAAGGAACTTTTTAGTTTTCCCAATAAGCTTCCAGTTGGCTCTAACAACAGAACAGCTTCATTTTATGCCATTTTTCTCTATCATTTTTCTCTATCCTCCTGCCCCATATTTTCTGCGAGACAGAACAGCGTTAGTGGATTTGTGGCTTTACTTTACTACACTCAAAAATAAATTATTTATGAGTCTTTAGAAGGACGTAACTTCAGTGGTCACTAGCGATCCCCTGTTAATGCCTATCTCCATCAGAACCATTACCGATAGTTGCATGCCTCTGCGTGAAACCGCTGTGTGACTTTATCCCCCGTGCACAGCAATGGAAAAAGGCTGTGGATGTTTACAGCACACCAAGGAAAAATCTCGTGAAAAATCCCAACAAAAACTAAATTCTCCTTTTAAAAAAAAAAATAAAAAAAAATAAAGCCTTAAAAATGACAGCATTACAAAGAATATTCAAGCAACTATTTTGTTTTGTATTGGAAGAGGGAGTACTTCGCACAAATGTCCGGATTCTGGCCAAAACTTTAAAATAACCTAACAGCTTTGGCATGCTGTGGTTAAGACGTTACCGTAAGTCTGACTTGGAAGACTAAAATGTTTCTTTTTTAAGATAAAAAACTACGGAGAAAAAATAGATTTCAACATGACTTGAATTTGAAATTATTCTGGGACTTTTTATTTGAAGTTTTCGAAATAAGTATCTATCTAAGCCTTTTCTTCACTATGTGTTTTTCTGCAGGTCCTGGCTTTGATTTACAGAAAACTAGCAACTTCCTGACAAACTGCATCTTCTCTCTCCAACAAATATTTTCCATCAATTGTTATGGCATGAAAAAAAAAATCTATTAGGAAAATACAATATGGAGTATATAAGATTAATTTTTTTCCAGGAATGAGATGCTCAGAGGGGAAAAAAAAAAATAGAAGAAAACCAAATGCTTGCTTAAGTTGAAAACTGAATGATCAGGAGGAGGTCAGCATTTCCCAGCTAAGGATCACAAGCTGCTTCACAGGGAACAGAGGGACAAAGGCTGGTGCTCAGTCAGTTCCAAACAAGGGGTCTTTTTACCTCATTCAAAATATCCAACACTGCACTGTCATTATTTAATCTAACATACACTCCACATAAGAAATGAACAATGTAACTGGTTGGAATGTTGATCTGGAATATCTGACTCCTTTTTCTTTGAATGCAACTCAAAGTTTACCCTGATGCAGAGAGTCCACTTGAGTCCAAGGTATAATTTATAGGGATATAAGCATGCATGTATCATATGGTGGGTTTTGTACTTGAGCTTAGTTTTAGAATCATAGAAGGGCTCGGGTTGGAAGGGACCTTAAAGATCATCTTGTTCCAAGCCCCCTGCCCTGGGCAGGGACACCTCCCACCAGCCCAGGCTGCTCAAAGCCCCATCCAGCCTGGCCTTGAACACTTCCAGGGATGGGGCAGCCACAGCTTCTCTGGGCAGCCTGTGCCAGTGCCTCACCACCCTCACCGTAAAGAATTTCTTCCTAATATCTAATCTAAATCTCCCTTCTTTCAGTTCAAAACCATCACCCCTAGTCCTACCGCTACACTCCCTGATAAAGAGTCCCTCCCCAACTCTCCTATAGCCTCCTTCAGGCACTGGAAGGCCGCTATAAGGTCTCCCCGGAGCCTTCTCTTCTCCAGGCTGAACAACCCCAACCCTCTCAGCCTGTCTTACCCTTCTCTTGCAGGCGCAATGGAGGAAAATGAACAGACCATTAACAAACCCAGCCTGAATGGACCCGCTCCTCAAAGCAGCTCTGTCTTTTCCCCATGGCTCGCTCCCCCCGAGGCAAATACACTGTATTAAGGGAACAGCCAAATAGCTGCTTTTCGAGGGGAAGGCAGAGAGCGCACAGGCTGCAGCAGTCCTGGCTCTGCTTTGTAGGGAAACTGGGGAGAGGCAGGTGCTGCCCACGGGTCCTGCATGCTCCGAGCTCAGCTCCGTGCGGAGGACGAGGCATGACGCCTCCTGTGTTTTCTCTCCCATTTCTCAGTGAAAAAGGGCCCAGTCTGCCAATAAGCGAGCTTTGCTGCTCCATTAAGGATAAGAAAAAACGAAAAAAAAAAAAAAGTCGGGCAAAACATGCAGAAGTGTTTTCATGCTGAACCACAGACCTGAGCCACAACAGAATTTGCTTTCTACTTTAGATCTCTGAAAAAAACCAGACAACCCCAGTCGTTAAAATATGCCACTATACTGATGCCAGCTGTCATTTGTTTTTCACCTAATTAAAGGATTTGAATTACTTAAGAGGTTTAGCGTAGACTACTCGCAGCAGCAGCGTTGTCAAACCTGATAGTCTATCACACTAAGAATGATCACAGAGCAGTTCTTGGTATTTCTGTATCAGTACCGACCGCGTTATACTCAGTGTGGGACTAAAAAAAAAATTAACACATTGGCCACAGACAACACAATACAACCCAGAAGGAGAAAATACCAGGTGCTAAACGAATTAGATTAAGTACAGATTAAGTGCATTTGCTAAATGTTTATTTCGTTTATGAAAGTATGTTTTATGTGTTGTATATTAGTTATATAATGCACGTGCCACATTTCATCCTCTGAAAGAAAAGGATATGGAGTTTACATGAGAACGTCCACCCAGCAACTGAAAAATAAATGAAAATGATCTTCTCCATAGCTGAATTTTTAAACAGCTGCAATTTAGCCCAAACCCATTTATTCCCAAGAATCCAGAGACAACACAAAGGCCAAGGCCTTGCTAATCTCTAACTGATTTGAACAAAAGTAATTTTATTACAGGGCAGAAAAGTCTTAGCAAATTCAATTACTGCTGCAGTTATTTCATTTGCTTTGCAGATTATGGTTGAATTACCGTTGGAAATGAGAACAAATGCAGTGATGTTGCCATTTATTTACCCAAATATACTGGGGATCAATTCAGCCCATGGATATTCCCATTCAACTCTGAAAGTCAATGGATACATGACAATCATGAACATGCGGTGGGGAAGACAGGGAGGGCAAATAAACACTCATGAAAGAGGCCCCAGTTCAGTACTATATGCCCTGAAAAAGGCACTCAGGCATGACTATTATGAGTAACAATTTGGATGGTAACATAAAAGATCATTGAAATTCCACATACGGCTGTCAAAATCAAAAACATCCCTTAGGACTGTGCTATAGTTTGGAGGCATTAACATAGTAGAGGAGCACCGGGATATCATAAGGGAGCACCATGTGATTTTGAGGAGTGGAGTAATAGAAATGGGATGAAATTCAACATTACTAAATGCATAAGCATGCACCTGGGGACTAATAACAGTCATAAACTACAGCAACAGAAATGGGATGAAACTTCATATTACTAATTGAAAGATCGCACGATTCAAAGCTATTTTTGCTACGAACTGGAAGATCTTGAGTTGACAACTGAGAAAAAGGCAGCCTGGTATATATATCAGGTGATTTAGGATGCACTATACAAAAGAGAAGTATGCTGTATCGTATACTGCCATTCAAGACAGGAAATATCATTTTTATTATACATCACTACAATCTCATCTGGAACAAGAGTGCATAGTGCCAATGACCCACATTTTGAAAAGTTAAGTGAAAACACGACCAAGTGCAGAGAAAAGACGCACGGATAAATGAGAGAATGCATGGTAAGAAGGGAGATTAGACGAAGGGGGTTGGTTTAACTGTGCAAAGTCAAGGTTGACAGGATATGACAACCTTCTGGAAACGCACCAGAATGCTGGAGAGAGACAGAGACACAAGGCAGGAAAACACCCACTTGATCCTCAGTGAAATATAGTCCAAGAATACACTGGCATAAACTTCCCATAAAGTAATGAGGACTGGAAATTAGAGAGGTTGTTAAGCATAGGAGAGCCATGAGGTTTTGGAAGAGCTGGAGATGGGGTAAACACCTCACTAATGTAAACCGGAACTTACAACGTGATACCTGGGCACTCAAAGATCCAGAAGATCCTTTTCATCCCATGCTCCTGCACTGCAGTGCCTGCTCCCTGCAGAAATGGCAGCTGGAAGTCACATAGTGCTGACGCTGTAACCTAGCGCTGACATGAGTTCATGCGTTTGCAGCTCTGCATTAGCAACACACAGCCCTGAAGGGTTAGATCTCTTTAAATGTCCCACAACATGCAGCAGGCTTTTCCTTCGAGCTTGAGCAAGGAGCTGAAAGAAATCTCATTTGACCTGCACCTTCCTGAAGAGACATCCCGTATATCAAAGCTAAATTCAATTACGTTTCGAATTACTGATAGAAAAGTTAATCTCTTTGTGGAAGAAAACAAAAAAAAACACAAACCCTTTTCATTTTCATAGAGCAATTTACACACACTGTGCTCTCACTCTTTGGAGACAGAAATGAAATTGCAGTACTTTGACTCCTACAGCAAGTACATTAAATCCTATTAGCAATAAGAGGGGAGGTTTTCCTCTTCTTCCGAAACTGCAATTCAGCAGGAAATCAACAAGAAGTTCACATTCTCATTCTGGTGTCTGCCCACCACTGCCCAGACTTGGTGCAAACCACCGCTTAGCGTTCATAATCCCTGGACAAATGTGATTTATGCTTGTGGTAAACGACCGCAGAAGGGCAGGACAACTCATGGTTTGATTCATGCCAGCAGGAGCTGTCATATTGCAAACAGCCTCTTCAACTACTGCAAACGCCAAGGTCAACTAATCCAGTTCATGATGATGTCTGGATGAGCTCCACTGTCTCCTCTTTGAATTTTTCAAAGGTAAATATTCCCATATGTAATACTGAGTTACAGTAGGTAAATGTCTTCCTCTGTCGTTCAAAGCAATGTGCCAAGACTTGTTTCCCAGAAAAGCAGCCTCACAACAGAACCTACCTCAAAGACAACATCCTCCACTACCACCACCACCCCGAAGTGAAGACCTATGCACCTAAACTGAAATTACACATTTTCATACACAAGTGCGGGCAACTCAGTACTTAAATATAAAAGCACTAGTTGGGAGTTTTCCAGAGGTATAAATGCTTTGTGTTTACCTTCTTAAAATTAAGCCATTTTTGTGTTGGTTTATCAGATTGAAAACTTTTGGCCCCAGTTGCTGGAATCTCGCGTTACTGACAGCTCTCTGTGCCAATGAAATTGGTTTCACGTGGAAAAGTGGGGAAGACCTGAGTGGGTAACAACAGCTGATTTCTTGATATCAAAAGCTTCTCAAGATGAGACTGAACTGGTTACCCCACTAGAATTCAGCCTGGTTTTGTACCAGCAAAGGAACCTGAGCCAGGTTTTGAACTGTCTTGCAGACAGCGTGGTGTACACCCCTTCAGTGAGACAAACACGTACCTGCTGGTGGCCAAGCCTTGATATAGCCAGTGCAATGGACAACAGCATACTGTGCTTCGCCTTCTTTTACTGGGCCAAGGCCATTCCTAAGTGAAAAGGAAACACAAAAATACGTTGATTGACATGCAGAAGAGCTTTGTGCTTTTAAACTGCAACTAGTAATGATTTACTGACAGTTGAAAGTTATCTTAGAAACAACCAACCATCAATCCAGAGTTCTGTACAATGTCAGCTCCGTTACAATGCTATTCAAGCCTTGCTTGTTTTCCTTAATACTTTTCGGGGAAAGACACTGAAGCTTATTGCAGAGATGGAGGTGGTTAAAACAAAGAAGTTGAGTGACTTGCTCAAGGTTTGCAGAAAGATCCAGTGACTCCGCCACAGCTGAATTTAGTGGCGAGCTCTCCTCTCCTGAGACCCAGTGCTGTGATTGAGTCCTGGATTGAGCACGAGCCCAGTGGAAAATGAGAGCGCTTATGGCAAATAACTGTTGCAGTAAATTAAGTAATAGTACCTGTATCTTTTTCTCATGGTGGTTATCCTGTTCAGAGGTAAATGATCCAGAGGAGCATTTCCACACCTAAAAGTAAATTAATATTTGAAAGGGCTCAAAAATTAATATAAATTCCCAAGATGAAAATGCATTTTAAAATCTTTATTAGTATATATAAGTAGACAATATTGGGTATTTATTTCTGACAGAAAGTCACAGATTCATGTTTTCTTAGAACTTACTGCTTCCACAGGCTGAGCTTTTTGCGTATGCTACAAATGTTTATTTTATAAAGAAAAACAGAAAAGGCTACAAAAAGATTCCCCCCCCCCAAACCTAAAGAATATTTAAAATGGATATTCCAAGAGTGGCTAAAGAATAGATACACTTAAAAATACTATAAAACAAAGGTAAAAAAATAGAGAAGAATGCAAGTCAGGCCCCCAGATATCCACACAAAACAATCTCAGTGTTCCAGTAGATTTCCCTGGCCAGAGCATTTCGACCGCCACACACCAGCTACAATGTTAGTAGATATTAATCTAATGTTTGCAAGAACAGACTATTTACACTGTCAAGTAACTTTATTTAACACTTGTTCATGTATATTTTGTGGTATTTCTAACTGTGCCTTACTGTATAATTTTAACAATCCATTTGCAGCTAAGTAAATAGTTTGAAGGGTAAAACCAGTTCATTTTCAATGGAAAAAACAACAATAACAATGAAAGAAGTAATCACAAGGAAAGTTCACATTATTTGAGGCTCATTCTTCCCACAAGGTTTTTTGCTATTATTATTCTTTTTTTTTCTTTTTATACCAATCACTGCCAAGGAGAAGGAATGAACAATTAAAGTAAGATTTAGAATTACAAAAACAATGGGGCTACTGGCATGTATAAGATTACTCTCATGCACTGGAGTTTACAGAATCAGGGTGCTAGGAAACAACTGCAACCTGAAATGTTGTTTTAAAAGCCGGGGAACAACTGTAAACAGGACAATAGGCCTGGTTTTCTTCGCACAAAAAAAAGTCTTCCTCACATGACCACTATGTGCAGCGTGAAGGAAGAGAAAGCAATGTCCCAAGTGTCTCTCTGCCAGGCTACGTTTCTTTCCCCCCAGTTAAGGAGGAAAAAGGAGCTACAGCTTAAGTCTGATCTTGCAGGTATGAAGTATATAAACCCCTTACAAAGGCACCCACGAGCCGTACGTTCAGCCTTCTCACATGACTGGAAGAATTCCACCACATAACAGAAGCACATGGATCTGTCAAATATTTTGCTTTGCGTGTTTCATTCCGTAACAAATTTTGCGTCATCTGTTTTCAACACGTATATTGGATATAGGCTGCAGATACAATCATGTACTTTCCCCCCCTAACCACACAGGCAGAAATTCACTGCAATAGCTCCAGGAATTTTATCCCATTAGCACTACAAAAACAGAAGTGCCCACAAGCCCCAGCCAGCAGCACTGGGCAGGCAGATCTCTTTAAATAAGCCCAAGCAATGCAGGAGAAGTTGGAAAATTGCAAAATAAAACCCCTCTAACAATTACTCATTTATCTAGCATCAACCAGCTGACATTTGGTTAATTCATACCAGGCTTAGGTTAATTCCTACATAGCTGGCGAGTTTGCAGCTGAATTCCTGTTTGTCTTCAAGATTCTTTTAATATTATTGGTTTGCTGAAAAAATACACAGAGTTGGGCTTTCATTACACTTGCGAAAGCTGTACTCCCAAAGTATTGATTTGAATAATTTGACTAGAAGAGACAATGGCTTACATTCCAGGGGTGAAGCTGCCACGAAGTTGTCTTGGGAAAGCATCCTACACCCTACACTGATAAAAATAACTGCAACACACAAATGAGGTGCTGTTTTGTCATTAATCATAAAGGACGGCAGGTTTCGGTTTTACTCTGGTTCCAAAAGCAAGCATTCTGGAAATGCTTAATGGGAGTGTGTCATTACAGCTTTGTTTTTTAAGCAAGGTCAAATTAGTGCAACAAAACGTCTGAAGTCTAATCTGAGACGGGCCTGGAACCATCACAGGAACACAAGGTAAATGCGTACCTCATCCTGCAAATGAAAGAGCGCCTTGATCCCATGCACATTCTCATTGAGGACTGCTGACCCTCCTTCTTTACTGTTCCAGTCTTCAAGTCCAGGATTCGTCCTAGAAGAGCCAGGGAGAGCAACTGATGTTCAGTACATAAATTTAAATCCATTTACTACCAACTAAGATGACAGTGAGTTCATAAGCTAAATGCCATTAGCCCAGCTGGGGGGAAAAAACACCAACAAAAAAATCTTGATCCTGGTCTCACATCGGTTGTGTGCCGGCTTAACTAATGATTCCAGGGAAGCTGACTCTGAGTCACAACAGTGATGGCTCTTTTCTCAGTTGGCCCAAGACCAACTTCCAAGCAGGGTCAAATGTCTGGAAGCAGAGAAGACAATGACAGCAGGCACTGCTTTTTGACTTGATCTGCTTGCTCCACTCTTTACCAGAACTGCGGATAAAGCAACACACATCATTCCCCTGACAGCTGCTCCTCCTTCCCTGTGCTCTCGTGTCTATCCAGAATCCTCTCACCGTAACACCTTCTCACATATTCAGAGCTGCAGCAATGGCAAGGAACGCATAAGACCAAGCTTTTCTCCTTGATGACGAGATACAGGATATGTCACAGCAGCACTTGTGGTCGGGCCCCTTCAGAGTTGATAAAAAACTGACGTGTCAGCATATTTTTAAAGCTAATTTTCAGCCGGATCAGTGAGATGATCTGACTCACCACATAGCAACATGAGTCTACGCAAGGTCCATGGCCGGACCCTGCTGATCAACATAAGCTGACTACAAACCTCAGAACCTCACCCCAGAAACACAGCATTGAAAAGGGATGGCAGATTCCAAGTCATCTCAAGAGAGGAGAGGACAGAGGGAGCGCTGAGCTGACACTCCTGCAGTAAGTTGGGGGAGGTCTTTATTAAAAACCAAAGGTAGCAAGGCGGTAACTGCTTAATCTTTCCATTCTCCTGAGACAAAAGAGAAGGCAGTGATTACTACAGACAGGTTCAGCTCAGTGATGGCAGGGTACCGGGTATCACCTACAATCCTACTGTTTATCACCAAAGAACTAACAGAACGGACTTTTGCATCTACAGCTCAACTGCTACAGATGACTATAAAATCTTGCACATTAATAACACAGGCTGGAAATGAATCACTGGCCCGGATCCACAACGCTTCAGGGCTGGATACAGCCACAGAAGTGACAGTGGGCAAAAGAAAGGCAGTGGAACAGCTGCCAGACAATTAAATGACAGCCACCAGCGCTGACGACACTCAGCCATGAGCAAACCCACATGTTTAAGGTAGGTACAGTATCTTTCAATAACTGAAACCACACAAACCTTTACTGTGATACAACCAGCCAAGTTTACAGCAGTATCGGGTACCATATTCTGATTGTGCTAAGTTGAAGGAACCATGCAGAACACGTTCAAAGTCTCCCTCATCAGATCTCCTCAAAAGTCTCTGTCCAAAAATCTTCTGAAATAATTCCACTGCCAAACATTAATTTCAGAATTATTTTAACTGAAAACACTTACCTCCATCCATGAATGGGAATAAAATCACTACAGAAGAGTTTAAAGATCAGTATTTTAGATAAGGAACTAGGCAGTAGCATTTTCTTCTTAAGGTATACTAAAGATATCTACTTCTGGAGGAAAGCCATCCTGTCGACAGAAGGTCAGACTGTGTCATTTGGTGTATCTCCAAGGTATACCTCAGATGGTTAAGAAGTTAGCAAGCCTGGGAGCAATTCCTAAAGATGCTTCAATTCAGAGCACCGGAATATATATTAATATAGATGTATGACTCAGGTGTGAGCTGGGAAAAATCATACCACTCTATTTCCCAGCTCAGTTAACGCTGACCCTACGATGTAGGATGGATCTGAGGTTTAAACACATTTCCCTCCCCTGTACTGGAGAGTCTGTCTCTCTGTCTCATTTTCTATATCCAAAGCCACAGTCTATTTCCCCATCCCCTCAACTAACCAAACAATTTAGAGAAATAAAATATCATTAGGCAGGAGACAAACTGGCTCACAAACGAAGGCAACGCATGATGAAGCAAATAAAGACAGAATATATGTGCAGGACCCAGTGGCTGCCCATATGAGTATACAAGCCAAATCAAACCATTAAAAGCATTCTTCTCTTTGGATACAGTAACTTTGTCATACACATAAACAAAAGAAAAGTTTCCATGCACTTTTTTTTCCCCATTCCATAAAAATTCTTCAAGCGACACTAATAATCAAAAAGCAGTGACAATAAACATAACTCCAACAGCTAATAGAAATATCTCAGTTTTTATCACCCAAGAATATCTATAAAAATAAGTATACTTCACAATTACATGGCTGCTAAGCCTAATATTGCTGACACATGTTCCTTTGGCATGTCTGGAACCTTCGAAAGCAAAAGTCATAGTTTTTAAATTTAGCTTTTTGTTTGGCAATGTCTTAGAAATATGTACCAGATAACAAATAGTAGTCTAAATTTTGCCCTGACTTACAAAATCACTGCAGGGGGTATATGGGGATATGAGTCAGAGCAATGCTTGGTACGTACATATTACAAGAAAGCATTCTCAGCAGCTTGTTTCAATAGTCCATCGTGCGTGTGTTAACCTTGTAGAGCTTTAACAATACAGTGCAGATTTTGATAATGAACAAGCACTTCATGTCTAATATATTATTAGAAGCTTATGTTCAAATTATATGAAAAGGAGGAAGAATTATCGTTGAATAGACTAAGGACAAAGCTTCCCATTTAGCTCAAACAAACCCATCAGTGCACTCCCTGGGGTAAGAGGGATCTCCTAAGACACGGCATGCCAGGGCTCGTATCTCTGTTGGAACTTTTTAAGAATATTGGTGTCATCAGGTGTGTGGGGCGTATCTGGGAGAGTAAACTGGGAAACAACCGGCTGTGAGACCTGTATGCAACCAATGCGGCCATGCAGCACAGGTAAATGCAGCTTTGGAAAAAGGAACAGTGGAATATTCCCAAGGGCTTGCACCCTGTGTCTGCCCGCAGTAGTGCATACACACTGCGAAGAGCTTTCTCTGGAGAGCAGGCTTGTTTAATGATGGCAATCTGGGCAGACAGCATTACCCCTTTTTATGTTTGTGCTAACTGCTCAAAAAAACATCTTCATTTCTAGACCTACACTTCCAGCACTTAGCTTTTGCCAGATAACTCTACAGAAGTGCAGTGAGATGGAAAATGGCGAAGTCAGGACAGGCTGGAGTTGTACCACAGTATTTGTCATGACTTCTCCTTGCCGTGTCAATCTGCGACAGTACAATGTCACCTGGTCTCAGGACAAAACGCACAGCTGTTTCTCCCCAGGCTCCTCGCCACTCCACACCTGACCCCGAGAAGGGGATGGACTCACACCGCTCCGCTTCTGCCAGCAAGGAACTGCAAAATCATCCTCCACCTGCTTTAACATCAGCAGCTGCAGCTACTCATGTGATGGACCTTGGCAGGTCCCACATCGCAGTCAACCGAACCGGCATAAATCACAACTCAGTGTCATACAGACGGCTCAGTTCAAGGAGGTGGCACGCTCTGATGATAGCTCTGTCACAGAACCATAAAATATTCACATCTCCTTGTGTTCCTGCATCTTTTATGGGGATGCTGCTACCTTGGTGATAAATGCTCGCTTAGGTTTCTCCACAGGAAACGCACACAAAATACGTTTGACGTAAAAGTTGACGATTATATTCTTATTAATAAGAAATATTCTAGGATGCTCTGAACACTTCTGCTAACTGAATAGTGCACACGTGCATTTTTTAAATTTCTTCTTGTAGTTTCTTCAGAAGAACACTTTTAACAACCCAGTGCCACCACCAGCTGGAACTCTTACGAGCTTCCCCATAAACGGGCAATTGCGTGTAGTTCATTTTCACGTTAAACTTTTCCCCTCTCCAGCTCCAGACCCAGCCCTCAGACAGAGCAAGTGCAGGACGCGTGTCTCGAATCACAGCACTTCTGTGGCAGACGCTGCTGTCTTACTGCTATTTACAACCACTCCACAGCTCAGAGGAAACCAAGGGTTTACTCTGCTGCAAAAGGGAAAGCAAATTAAATGAGCACAATGCCTATTAAAACCAGCACATAAATCTCTCTGTTCGGTCTGGGTATAATTGATAATTTGTTGAAATCTACCCACTGCAGCCCACATTCAGAAGGCAGGATTGCTTAAACCCACAATAGACCACTTGTCCTCTGAGCAGGAATCCACCACACGACCCAGGAAAGGGCTGCCAGAGGGGACCATGGAGGTGAGGACAATGTGCAAGAGATTCATTATTTGGGTAAAGTTACAGAAGCCATATAAAACTCTTCCCACTAAAGAGATTAGTTAGTAACCAATTCAAGTACTGCGGACACATGCCAGAAACATTCCCTTCATGTTATGCTGCAGCATGTTTTCAAAGATGCTCTAAAAACGTTCTCTTAAGGATCAAGGGGACAAATGTTCATATTGGCACTGACATGCCTCTTGTGTGTGCAAATAGGGAACAGACTATGCACGAACCTTCCCCTTTTGAATGCCCATTTGCTACTGTGAGTGTTCAAATACCTTTTCTGTGCTTGCAGTGTTTGAGCTGAACCTAAGCCAAGGACTGGCCTGGGCCTACTGAAGTTCACGGGGTTTCAAATCTGGGAGTTTGGCACAAATCTGCCTTTACACAAAAGCACCAGCCTGTTAGAAAATTTGTTCCTCCATGTTTAAGCACTGCATGCTAAGGTTTATAGCCTGGTAATCAAACACAGTCTGTTCTTTGTTACTTTTTTTCAGTTCTTTCCTTTTTTTTGGTGGATTCAAAACTCCATAAGCTTCAACACCCAATTCTACCACAAATGCCTTCTCTGCTGGATTTCCAGTTCCTAAGAATCCTACAGTCTGTAATGAGAAAGAAAGGTTGTTACATGAGGGCATTCTTCTGCAAAAATTTCAGTGCCAGTTGAAATGGCTTTCTTTAAAAACAATCATACGGTATTCCCATCCTGTTTACAACATGGAATTATCCCTCTTTTGCAACAAAAGACCACTACCTGTTTACAAAGATCAGAAGAAATTTGTTTTGGCCTCGTGCACACAAAAATAGTTAGCAAAGTACATGAGACAATTTTCCATTTCCCTCTAACTCAGTAGATGGACTGCTGTCTTGCACCTTGCCCTCAGTACCTTCAGCAACCCAGCAAGCTTCGTGCTGTAGTTGATAGCGTCTTGCCTTACAAAGAACAAGTTAGGTATTTCATAATGATTCTCAGCCACCAGATTGTCTACATGTTTCTTTCCAGGCAAAATAAAATAAAGGATAAACTAAGTTCGCCTTGGACAAGATAACAAAAGATGACTTTGTGCTCATCAAAAATACTCCACAGGCAACTCAGGGAAGACAAACAGGACACAGGAATACTGCACCCAAAAACCCTTATGAAAACTAAAAACATCTTTATTTTAGCATAAAAAAGGAAAAAGCAAGACGGTGATGCAGGAAGACAAGAGGAAATAATTAAAAATAAAAGCAAAGTGATGGTCAAGGTACTGATGCTTCTGGACATGGCTCCAAATGTAAGCTGACCTACAAACTGAAGGGTCAGAGAACAAAGGACGACTTCTGTAGTGATGCTCTCTATTAGTACATTAAGTCTTTAGAAAGTAGTGGCAGAGATCAGCTTAAAGATGTGTGTTCTCAAACTACAAGCTGCCAGCCCATCATGCAGAAGTACAACACCGCAAATAAACTATTTATCATTTGTAGGGAGGCAGCACAGAAAAGTCTTTATCCCCCAGGAGTGCAGCATCAAAAGCCAACTCTGCTTCTGCTACTATACTTTGGGGGATGAAAGATGTGCACGGAGACAGCAACGGTGGTTGGACACTGACTCCACTACAGTTTGTACAGATATAAGATACAGGTCACTGCTTGGGATTAACAATAAAATTCGAGAAAACAAAGGGAAACTCTTCTTTTTTTAAATTTTTCATTTATCAGTTTACACATATGCACCAACTAAAGCTGAACATTCAGCTTTACACCAACTGAGGTGTTCAGCTGGCAGAGTTCCTCTTGAAAACAATGGGTGCAGTATGAATACATAAACAAAATGTCTTCGATAAGAAGATTAAATAGCCTAAATTTGATCAATTTATATTAAATTACTCTTGATAAGCTCATGCCAGAACAAAGCAATTACTTTGCATTAATTCAACAATTAAAAGAGAATAAAAATCTTTAAAAATTTATACCCTTACAACTGAAAAGGATACAATTGTATATCATGTTTAATGCAGCAAGTGCTTTAAGCTCTATTAAGTTTAATAAATACACAACTGCCCTGCAGAACCCAATATAAATACAATTACAGATGAGCTAAGAATGCATTAAGAACCAAAACTGAAATGCAAACGCAGTATTTGAAGGTTCTCCTTCCAGGAACTCAGGTTTACACAAACCAGAAGCAGCTCTCAATATACAAACAAAACTTTATACTTATTTAAAAAAAATAAAGCATGGTGACACAGCTCATCTCTCAGCATTCTGGGTTTTATTATTTACATAAAGGTAATGTTCATAAAAGCACAGACATATCTAGCACATACATACACATATTAGAGTACACAGTCCCTGTCCTGAAAGCCCAAGGGCTTGCCCTACGAATGACAAGACATTTATCTACTGTAGGGGTGGTGAGATCGAGAGCAACTGCCATAGCTCAGAAATACGCTGCTGGTCATCTACATGTCCTCTAAAAACAGAGCATCCCTTCAGCATCACAGCTCCAAAGACAGGAACTATGTGGAGTGCACACACCAAACAACACAATCCTAATAAAACTGCACCCACAAAAAACCACATCTCTGGCCCCTCATTGAGGGGAAAGCAAACACACGAGTAATAAGAATAGCCTGGACACTCAAAACATAGATGGACTTAAGGGCATCCTATTCAAGGATGGTCCTAAAACCATCCTAACTTCAAATTACAACCTAAAGGCAGAAGCACGCGACCGGCACCACTTACACTCTGTACCCAAAGCCAGCACTGATTTTACGGGATGCCTCTCTCACTCACATCAGAGGTTATGGTGCAGCTCTCACAGGCAATGCCTGCTAACCGTTTGTTTATTTGAATGCTACTACTTCATACTTACTGAGTAGTTAATGGTCTTTTATATCTACAACAAAAAAGACACCAGTTCATGATAACATTTGAAACACACGGAGAGGCCATGAAGAATGCACAGCTCTGGAAAGCAAGGGCCTGATGAGGTTGTTTTCACAGAACAAATCTGCAAACTCGTGATGCTTAACTCATTCACCGCAAGGCCCTGCCCGGTGACAAACCACCGCAGCATGCAGGCACTGGCACTCCTGCATCAGGGGCAGCACCGGCGGGTGGGACTGCTGCCAGCGCTCGCCGTGATGCAGAGCAGATGGGCTCCTAAGAGGCAGCAGGCTTCCTTCATACTTCGGATTCCTGCAAAAAAAGTATCAGAGCTGCACTGTTAGTGGTGTACACATGGTTTTAACTCACATGTGGAAAGGGTCTCTGTTCTCCAGGCTGTCTCCCCTGCGGGAGCAGGAGCGCCTGGGTTCTGCCTCGAAGGTCTGGTAGCACAGGTCATCCCTGACTGGTATCACAGCCTTTATGGACCATAATCACAACCTCAACCCCTTGCTCACAGGAAGCTCAGGACATGGTGGAGAGGAACATGTTCCTGATCATGTGGAGATGGTTGATGCAATCTAAATCTTTCCTGATATTAAAATCATGATCCTATCAAAATTTTCAAGGAGCGGGTCAGTAGGACTTTGAGGGAGGTAGCACTGCAGGTGGGAACAAGGTCTCCCCACGCATGCTTCCCACCCTTGCTTCCCAGCTGGTCTGACAGTACAGAGAGGATGGGAC
This sequence comes from Dromas ardeola, assembly GCA_013398915.1. Classification (NCBI taxonomy): domain Eukaryota; kingdom Metazoa; phylum Chordata; class Aves; order Charadriiformes; family Dromadidae; genus Dromas; species Dromas ardeola. The sequence goes on along the minus strand of VYZM01022196.1, from coordinate 475,441 downwards.
CTCCCCACAGAAGATTGCACCCTACCAGCAAGGCTGTACAGCAAGCCAACATTTATACCTCTGTCCTCTGCCATAGAGGATTTTGTGCCCTGGCCCAACTTACAGAATCATAGAATGGTTCAGGTTGGAAGGGACCTTAAAGTTCCCTCTAGTTCCAACCCCCCTGCCCTGGGCAGGGACACCTCCCACCAGACCAGGCTGCTCAAAGCCCCATCCAGCCTGGCCTTGAACACCTCCAGGGATGGGGCAGCCACAGCTTCTCTGGGCAACCTGGGCCAGTGTCTCACCACCCTCACAGTACAGAATTTCTTTCTAAAAGCTAATCTAAATCTACAACTTCTCTGGAAGAACGAAGCCACGGGGACACTGGTATACCGATATCCCTTGAGAGTACAGCACAACTGTAAAATCAGTCAGCCTCACGCAGCCTGGAACAAAATCAGGGACCACACAGAACTTCCCAGCTGTCATTATACCACACACACATCAACCAAGAAGCTTGCGCACCGTATCCCTACCCCACTGCACTTAACACCGCATTACAAAGCATTGCTAATACACTGATAAACAAATTTACCAGTATACAAAATAAATAACTGGCTCCGAGCATGTACTTCTTGTTGGCAGACATTAAAGCAACTTTCAGAGGAGATCCACACCTTTACTCCTGTTTTAAAGATGAGGACACTGAAGCCCAAAGGAACAATTTCTCTTGCCTGTGGTCAGTCAGCAGCAGAGATGCAGCTATGAACAGGGTCCAAGCTCACATAAGCAGTATGAGTTCTCAACACACTGTAGCTGTAGCTAAAAATTCTCAATAATACAATCCGCAGTGGTTCTCAGAAAGACCATAAAAATCTCATGACAACTATATGCTTATCAAGGCATAATCAGCTTAAATGAGAAATAAACATGACTATACTTCCAAAAGCAGACTATAGGCTGGGTGGCTGATTTATCTTTCTTTATATCCAGCGATAACTCTTGATGTGTCAGTATAGAACCTGAAACAAATTAGCCCAAATAAGGAAAAGAAATTTCACTTGAACCAAATACTCCACTTTCATGATGTTACTTAGAACCAGGACATGCTCTCTATTGCTCATTTTTCCCTCTGCACTCATGAAAACATTCCTGAACTACCTATCCTGTAATGATGGCTGATGTTCCACTTGTAAATATAAACCATCAAGGCCCACTCTCCTCACTAGCCTAGCTTCTCAGGGGGACTATTTGAACCTCTCTAAATATGTTAAGGTTTACATCATCTAATTGCAAAAGGCGTTGTATAAGCATTAGAGTCAAGTTATGACATTCTTACAATAGAATGAAGAACCGATCCAATCAACAGCAAAGTTAAAAAATAAAAAAAAGAAGTAATGCAATTGAAATGTAACTATTTTTAAATATCTGTCTGTCCCCTACTTACTAACTGGAGACACTGACCCACAAAGGGGGAATTGAAAAGCTTTCTCACCCCCTCTTGTTTTTCAATAAGAAACCCCTCACATTACACAGCTGTTTGCTTAATACAACTTGTTCTTATAAAAGCTCATGAGGCCAAAAGGTCTCTGCTGTGCCTGCCTTCATGTTTGACTAACCAGCCTGCATCATGTAATTCTCCACAGTTTTGGGCAAATATGCACCAGTTTAATTAAATTAAAAAGGAAACTATGTGGGCTTTTGAGCCTTGCTATTGAGTTAATTTTAAGGGACTATCTGAAGGGATTGTGTTACAGATCACATGCAAGTCTCTCCGCTGATGGACCTGGAAAAACTGGACATAAAACCCCAAGCAAATAATTCAAAGCACATGTTGAAAGTTATGTTATAACACACAAAGAACCCCAAAACATTTTAAGGACTAAATGTATTTGAACTCTCAGCAATGGTTATCTTATGTATAGGAAACATTCAGCATACTAAATAAAATATAGAAGCCCATACAGATGTGCAAGCTCTTCCTAGACATAAATACAACAGCATCTATCTCCATTTCCAGTTCCCAGTCTGTAAAGCGGGATGATGATTCTCTCTTTTTTCATCCTTGCATTGTCCATTCAAACTTTAGCAGCAGAAGCTTTATCTTGCTATAGGTTTGTATAAGTTCTGACACAGCCACATTCTGATCTCCGCAGGTACCTTCAGGCTCAGTCACTAAACAAGTAAGTATCACCAAGTTCATGGTTCCATGAGCTGGGCAGTTGGGGTGGCATTTCTGTTACAGTTATCAGATGTATTTGAAGGAAAGCCTGAGCTGAAGAAAGTGATCATACTAAGGCCTGCCAATGATCCAAGATACAAAGAGCTCCCCTTAAGACAGAGCAGACTTTCTATAACTAGAAAAAGGACGGAAAACCCCAGAAACAGTTACTCCAAAGCACCATCAGCAGAGACTCCCATGACAGGACAGCTATCCAAAATAACTTGGCAATACGTAATTTATTCTTTTACCATTCACAGCTGCATAATAAATCAATATATAAAGGTTGTAAGTAGCTTTTAAATGAACCTATTTGTTTCACTTGAATGCTCAGCAGAAAGCTTCACTGAAAAACACTTCTGCCAAAAAAGCTTCAGCTCCTGGCATTCTGTATTACTTGTACTTCATTAGAAAAACTCAAATAACTGGGATATATGCTTTATTAGTAAATGCTAGTGTCGTCTGGTTCTGAAATTTGGCTGCGGTCTGTTCCACATGAGCTGGTGACACACCATGGAACAGTCCCCTAGAGAAAATAAATAGTGACTGCAAGATGACTTTGTGAGATATTTTGCTGGGGACAGAATTAAATTTAAACACATAAGGAGGGAGAGAGAGCGAGGAGAACCAAAGGCCCAAGGACACTGGCTGGGTGTTTTTATAGGTTACTCCTTTAGTTCAATTAAAATAAGGTTTGTGTGGCAAAACATCGTTATAGGTTCTAATCCTCTTTTTGAAGACTCAAGACACTTACAAATTACATGCAAAAGTCTCTATACTATGAAAACAGAATAAAGAACGTTCATAAGTTCAGATCTAAGGTACTGCAATAAAACAGACCAAACCACAGAAAACTGAGAGTGGGCCATGTTACCACTCTGGTTATGTGCTGCCATAAGGGAGGCTTTTCGCTCCATGCAGGGTATCAGCGAGGAGCACGTGGGTGCCGTGGTCTCAGCGACCTGCTGGAAGGCCTGGGAAGGATCAAAGACCATGGAAGTCCTGCGTCTGCTGTCCCAGTATTATAAAATACGAGAGCTTCAGCTAAGGAAAGAGAGATGACAGCGGCATGGGATGTCAATTATTCCCCTTTTGAAGCAAGTGGATGCTTGGGTGGAATACTGTCACTCCCAGGCACCACTGTTCCCTCTGCCTCCCTAGCCTGTTGCTACATCTCATCACGTAATAATGAAATATTTTAGTGCACTGTATTAACTTCATTGAGACAACACAACATTCAAATTAGGCTAAAGGAAAAGCTTTCCTTTAAAAAGCCATCCAAAGGGCAGATGTTAAGGCTAATACTGGACCTCCCGGCATCTGTGGAGTTCCCATCAAAGCAGTGAAGCACCTGAGATTTACAGAGGGTTGCAAGCAGGACCAGTGCCAAAACGCTCCAAGAGGCACACTCAGACTGCTTTGTTGGCAATGTATTAACCAAAGAAGTTGGTCAGCTATTTGTGAAATGCTAGTATTTTTTAAAGCGGGGGGCGGGGAATATCACTAACTCCATATATTTCATCACGTTTAACAAAACAGAGCAGGCTGAATAAATATTGAACATCAAAAAAAACCCACCACCCTTGAAACCCAGCAACTGAAAATGATCCAGTCAAACATCTGTGACAACAGACCAAAGTACGCGGCAGTTTCCAAGTGAGAAACTCATGGCGAAGAGTGAAGAGAAATAACAACCGCAAAACCCACTTGCACATGCATGCCCAAACACCTGAAAATCCACCCTTAAAGCATTCCCTAATGCTAATCAGGTGTAATAAGTCTGTCTCAGAGTACTATGCGAAAGCTGCTTCCTTATTTTGATAAAAACATGTACTGACCTCTTTAAACCACCATTATAATTACCAAAGCAATTTAAAAAAAATGCAACTTATTATCACCGATTTTCCTTCCAGTACTATCCACCCAAATGGAGTGTCTCAGCAGCAGGGAGACCACGGGGTCACTGTGTTTGTGTAGGAGTTGCTTTATGAACTGTTTTATACATAGCTGGCTTCTCCCAACAGTTGGGATTTCCCCCCCCCCCAGAAACAGCCCTAGAGACCAATGCAAAACAAAATTCTCTTGGAATAAGTTAGAGAGATTAAATGTACCATACGTTTAAAATATGATCATTTGAAAGTACCTATTTTTTGAGAGCAGACTGGGTTTTAGCTACTTCTTCGGTATTGTCTAGTGTGTCAAAGGGCAGGAATGGCCCTCGAAGGCCTTAAAGTCCTCTTTCTCACAAAAACAACACAAAAATCCAAATTCTACCCTCCACGTTACCCTTGTAAGATCATGGTCACACAGCCACAAATGAATGAAGGATTTGTTTCATTCACTTCAATTGAAAAACAGGGCAACCCAGGGCAAAGGAAACATGAAGTCCCATATGCGTAATTTAATGCACAGAATATTTAAAACTTTCCTTGTCTTCCTTCTGGAGAGCCCAGAACATTCACAGACTTGGACAGCTCTCACTCACTCACTAAGCTTTTCTATTTTGTCAGATGGAGTTGGTAAACTGTGCTTGATCAAACCAAACGAAAACAGAAGAGAAGCTGAAGACACGGAGGTTTTGGGCATCACTTCTAAGCAGACACAGGTGGGGACTGATAAGATGTAGATGCCACACAGGCACAGCTTCCTTGTTTCCTGCTCCTAAACATCTACTGCACTAATCCATTTGCTTGCAAACAGAATGGGGATGGGGGAAGCAGAACATCCTCCATCCTACATGTAAAAACAGAATCACAGAATGGCAGGGGTTGGAAGGGACCTCTGGAGATCACCTAGTCCAAGCCCCTGCCAGAACAGGGTCACCCAGAGCAGGTTGCACAGGAACGCGTCCAGGCGGGGTTTGAATGTCCCCAGAGACGGAGACTCCACCACCTCTCTGGGCAGCCTGTGCCAGGGCTCCGCCACCCTCAAAGGAAAGAAGTTCCTCCTCACGTTTAGATGGAACTTCCTATGTTCTTGTCCTGTCACTGGGCACCACTGAAAAGAGCCTGGCCCCATCCTCCTGACACCCACCCTTCAAGTATTTATAAGCGTTGATAAGATCCCCCCTCAGTCGTCTTTTTTCCAGACTAAAAAGACCCAGATCCCTCAGCCTTTCTTCATAAGAGAGGTGTTCCAGTCCCCTAATCATCTTGGTAGCCCTTTGCTGTCCCCTCTCCAGCAGTTCCCTGTCCTTCTTGAACTGGGGAGCCCAGAACTGGACACAGCACTCCAGATGTGGCCTCACCAGGGCAGAGCAGAGGGGGAGGATGACCTCCCTCCACCTGCTGGCCACACTCTTCTTGATGCACCCCAGGATGCCACTGGCCTTCTTGGCCACAAGGGCACATTGCTGGCTCATGGTCATCCTGTTATCCGCAACCGCCACCCTGCCAGCTGAAAAAAAAAGCTGAGAACCCACAAACTCCTATGCTTGGCACTGCCCAAGTTCACAGGCCATCTCTGGCTGGCACTGTGACCTGCCTGCTATGAGAATAAACAGTCCACAAAAATGTGGCCAGATTTTTTCTTTGGAACAATGGCAAAGCAACGGGCTGGTGTGCACGGAAAGTCTTACATCCGAACATCCTCTTCACTCTCCGCAATGCCGGTGGGACCACATAACTTTGCTGGAAAACAGGTATCACATGGTGATTTGGTAGTTGTCAGCAACAAGCCAAATCTCTTCCAAGATTTCACACTTAAAATAGGAAAAGATGCCTTGCCAAAATTGACTTTTTCTGCAGTAAAACCAGACTGAAACCTGAAATACTCTGTTCACACGAATCACTCATATATATTCTATACATGGCTGTACGTTTCAATAATTCATGTGCTGGAAAAGAGGGGACAACCTCAGTCTTGAAGCTTCTATTTTCAAAGATCTCTCTGTTCCCTTCCACTGCAGGTGCAATAATCCTGGCACAGCAGCCTCCAGCCTCCACCCTTCTAAAGACTGAAGTGAGGGGTGGGGGGGGGTACGTGGGTATGTGTGTGTAGATGGAAAAACCCATAAAATATTAAGAGTCAAGTTTCAAACAGTCCTGCAGAGACATAAAAGATTTCAGGATGTCTCATATCATGTATATGGAAACTTTCTCTCCTCCCCATCCTGCCCACTTTGCTGTGTGTTGTTCACTGGGTGCCTGCTTGTCTTCACCCTGTAGGTTGTTTTTTTTCACGGGCATTCCATGAAAACAGCTGATGATGACCCACTCTTTTATCCTGGGATAAAAAGCACAAGTAGCTATTAACTCTCTCTATAAACAAAAAATGATACAACTCATGCCCTACCTGCCCAGAGGCTAACGGTCTTGCTAGGTCAGTCATCCTGTGTGCTCAGATGTTAAAATCTAAAATACTGAGATCTGGTTTTAATTCTCTGTACTCTGACTTCCTAAGCTGCTGGGCTGGGCACGTTTCAGAGACAGATGGTTCCTTAGGGTTCACGTACTTAAAAGAGTTCACAGACAGAAGTAAAGAAAAATAACGAAATCAAATGCTCTCAGTTGAAACAGCCCTTTACACGCAGAATACCTTTCTGATGCATAAACCTCTGATAAATGTGCTTTTCAGAACCAAAGGACAGAGAACAAAGTCCCAAAGGAGCTTTACTACAGCTCCTTATTTTGTTGACTGTCTCAGCAAGGACACGGTTCTTTGAACAAAAGGGATTTTTTTTTTTTTAAAGATTTTTTTTTTTTTTTTCCACGGAGAGTTAAGAGCTCTGGTAGAAAAGCTCCCATCTTTGGCAAGTATCTTAATTTCTTCAAAAGGCACAGGGAAGACAAAGCACCTCACAATATATTTTGGTATAAAATTTTTGGCACCAATAGCTAAAATAGACTTTTTTACCGTTTTGTTGTTGGTTTTTTTTAATAAATAGGCTGATCCAATTTTCAACTGGATGTGGAGAAGCTCCCTGGTTTGCTAATATAGTGCAGAAGTCATCCCATTGTTTTGATAATATATTACTTTTTCATTAGAGATGAGTTTTACTGTTACTGATGATGACATTTAAAGCATAAGAGAATTGTATTTGCCAGGGCTGAGTTTCTGGTCATGTCTCAAGTTAGTCTTTGAATTTCTTCAGAGAATTTTGCACATGGAGCCAAACAGGAGTCTCATCCAGCTCTCATCCGTATCAGCTGGAGTCTCTCCTAAATCATTCATTGAAGTCAGGTTCAAACCAGTGATCGTGAATAAGAGCCACATTTGCATTCACTGGCTGGCTGTGCGTATGAGAAGAATTCCCGTTCTTCTAAGAAAGATCATGCAGGAATCAGAGTTGGAAAATTGACATGGAAGTATAAGACAGCTCACAGCACCAAAAAATCCTGCGCTGATTTTCAGGAAGAGTATCTGTTGTAGAGAGAAGTTATTCCTAACCTTCTCTTTCACATGGTTATTTACCGTTTGTTGAGCACTTCCCATCTGCTCAGTGCTGTGGAAAGCTTTACTTTGCGTCTCCACCGGTCTCTGGCACTGCCCTCTTGAGTTAAACACGATTTTTCTCATTTTTACAGACAGTTTGACTCTATCTACAGCATCTGGATTTTGTGGTTGTGTCTACAAACTGTGCTTAGTAACAGAAAACTTTGCAGTTGGCCAGAAAACTGCACACACTGAAACCATCACTGCACAACAATATACTATTTGAAGGTTCCATGAGACGGGTTCCCCAATCCAAATCTCTGCTTGTGTAACACGGAGTGATGTTTCCATCATATTCATGAACCACAGTGAATTGTCACACAATGGTCTTTTCTTCCTGAAAAGGTACCTATCAGCTCAACTTTTGCTGTGGTCAGTCACCATTTCCATCATAAAGTTCTACTTTTTTGTCCTTATAAAATATGGCAATAAAATATCATGCCAAGGTTAAACTTGGCATACAAGTCCTGTCCAGAACTAACCTCAATTAATCTTTTTCAGCTAGCAAGTAAACTGACTTAGTAATTTTTAAATCACTTGAAAATGAAAGCTGTAGATGTTCTGGTTCTCATCATTTTCTTGCAGTCACAGGTTCGCAGTTTCAGCGCCCCTTAACTACTCAGCTAAAACAGTCTGCAAGGACTCTTTCTGATCCTGAATGTCCTGAGAAGGTTTTGCGCCAAGGATGGGATTACATACGCTGCTCCCTGCCTCGTCTTAGCTATAGAGAGCGAGGCTGAAGGAAGACGTTACAGCTGGATTACTATGTGCTGTTTGGAGGCTCAAAATCGAGTATAATAAACTCGGGTGTTTCCCATTTGCACCACTGGAGGTGCCAGCTGCAGGAACAGGGACCTCACAGCCTTGACAAGCATCTCTCAGACACGTCACGGAATCACTCGGAGTATTTCCAGGCAACCATACAGAGGTACCTATATTCCTCATTCTGCTCTTTCATGAACTGCTTATGGCGAATTCGATTGGTAGAAGTCAGTCTGGCAAAGTGTTCTGGAACACCAGATTTTAACAGAAGGACAGTACTTGCTCAACCATTTTTTGGAGAGTAAATGTAACAGAGGCATTCTTCAAAAGTTGTTTTTCTTTGCACTTAAATCTCAGTTTTGGCTGTTCTCTGCACCACCAGAGGTTTGTCGTCTGCAGCTGTTTAGAGGCTCTCACTTGCATTAGGATTCCACCGTGTTGTGTGTTATTGAGCCCTCCACAACTTCCAACCCTGAACCTGCTTCTGAACCCAACATCCATCAAATTTCATCGGTGGGTCCTAAGGGCTACTGGATCCTACTGTGAGATCTGATCTTCAGCCATATTTGAAGCGATTTGTTTTCCCATCTGCAGATTTCCAAGAACAGAGGGGAAAAAAAATTACTACTCTGAATATCTGCCCTGTTCTGATTAATCATGCCCATGACGCATGTAAAGACTTCTTGGGAGCACTATTTGTTGCTATCACCAAGCCTCTGCTGCTGTCTTTTCTAGAGCATTTCAAACCATACATATACTTCACAGTTCAGCTTTTCTGTTGCTACAATGTGTTAGCAATTAATGTACAATAAACAAGCAGACAATTGTTCCATTTCCAGGGAATAAAATCTCCAAGGATATAAAATGGAATAGAAACTATCCATCCTTCCCCATATCCTGAGAGTTAAAAACAGAGCAAGCAATAACTCCCCAAACGCACGACGTGGTTTAGGCCACAGTTAAGCAGCCACTTCAATTTGGCATAGGCTTTTACTGCTCTCGAAGTCTTGATCTCTCCTTACCCTTAACTGTTCACTCCTCGCTTCTCCTTGGTGTTAGCACACCGAGCAGCAAGTCCAAGCAACCCTATGATAAGGGGGGGCCAAAGAGCTGTCTCTACCAAAACCAAGGGTTTTTTTGCTTAGCTTAGCTTAGCTGTCAGCTGGGTCAGCCCCCTTGATGTGACTCATTGTAGCACCACATAAATGCCAAAGGAGCAGAGGGTGAGATGAGGTGAGGATTGCATAAGCTGGGGTGACTGCCAAAGACATGCTCATGCAACCACAGCCCCAGTCCCAGACTTATTCCTGGGGGCAGAAATGTGAGAGGGAGCCTGCTTTCTCCACCGGCTCGTTCTCTGTCGCTCCCCTTCGGCAGTGGCAGCCTCCCAAGTCCTCGGGGTGTGGAGCAGCTCCTCTGGGTAGCAGGATTGCTAAGAGGTGCTGGGAAAACCCCAGCAATGCAGCGCTAACGATCAGTGCTCGTAACGGGACAATCAAATACAACCAAAGGACATTGCTCTGATCTGACACAAGGCAAGTGAAGTTTCTCCTTTGTCAAGATGCTATCGTTGCTTCCCCAGTTCAAGGGCTGAAGGAGGAGGTTATCGGGTTGAGAAAATGGACCCTGAGAAGATGAGGAAGACAGCAAAATTAAAAATAATAACATATCATTACACTTGCACTTGTAAATCTCCTCTTTTCCCCAAGCAGAGCCTGTGCTCAACAGCCAGAGGTCACTAAAAGATGAGGATTTTCCTGCTGCCTGCAGTGAACTTCACTTTGAGCAGGAAAAATGTCAAATGCAGCTGGCTGGCTTGCGGATTGCATCTCTTTCAAGCTCTGCGTTGCCCTTTGTTCTGCATGAAACACAACTTTGGAAAGCCAAGAGACTTGGGGGCTGCCCAAATGGTTTGATAAACACTGACTTTAAGGAAGTGCATTTGCCTACTTTAAAATGTCACTAAGGCACTCGTTTTTTCTGTTCATTGCAATATTTCATTTTATTCCTACCTGTTACAAAGCTGCTACTCTCAATATGGCCTGTGTTACAGGAAATAAAGTGTAACTGGTTGAACAGACTCGAGAATCACGTTGCTCCCTGAAAGGTATCTCAAAGGAGTGATAGTGATGCTACTCTAGTCCTGCTGCGTGCTGTTTATAAGCAAAGTGATGCAGTCCAGAAAGTCCTTATGGAAGACTGCTTCTCTTATTTAATGATTCCTTACAGGGTCAAGGAAATGCAAGTTTAATACAACAAATTTCGAGCTTTCTGTTTATCTATATATTCCACAGACTGACAAAACTACTAGTATACTAACTAAATGTACTTCACCAGTCACGTCTTTAAAACAAAACCACTTAAAAAGCAGGACTACATTATGATGTCACTTGCTTCACACTAATTTTATTAAAGAGCTAGAAAAATGCAGCAGACGCTTTAAAAATCTGTTCTGTTATGATCTTCTGAGAGATGGTGTACATACAACTAACTATATGTCTATGCTTGATTCAGAAAGACTGACGACTGTGTTTACGGCTTGTGAGATGTTCAGCTGGACAAAAAATTGCACTGCACATGTAACCACAATCACTTTGCAAAGGAAAACTCACACCATGTGCCCCATATAGTTAGGACCAATTGAGCACTATTCTCACTTGCACTTGCTTGGAACAGTTGTAACTACACACACTCTCCAGTCCCTAAAAGGCACCTTTCTCTATCCAGCCTGCCCCTGCACCTTAAGGAGCGCAGCTAAGCAGGCTACCCTGGCTCTAAACAGGCTGATGCTTTCCTCACACTTGGAAAACGTTCAGCTGACCACGTACAGCAGATTTATGGGCCTTCTGTGTCAATCGGATGACTCCAAAGGACTCAGGCAGGAAAAAGATTTAGGCCTATAAATACTATTATTTGAAGTTCTCTTTCCACTGGCTACAGATAAATTCAGTGTAAAAGAAAAGCACATGGTTAAAACTGGAAAAAATACAGGGTTGGGTTTTCAGAAGTGCTCTGTGTTTGTCTCGTCCTGCTCCAGTCTGAGCAGGTTAAGCCCCATAACCGAGCACTTTTGGAAGTTGAAACATGACTGTTCACTGAGGCTCTGGAGTAATTGCTTCTTGGAGGAAGATGGTACATGCGTTAAAATGTATTACATGCTACATAATAAAAACAGAGGTTGTGCTCTTTTGCAAGTCTCGTGGTATGAAACTCAGCTGTTTTGCTCTGCACAGGTTCCCCTAACTGTTCACTTGGTTTCCATCCATCTGGATTTTCACCACAGAATTTTGCTTTGAGTTTCCAATTTGAATACATGAAAGCTCTGCCAAAACCACATCACATTCAAACCACAGGAAACCATGAATTTGGCACTGTTTTGACATGGAAGCTGTAAACAGTGTGCAGGTTCACTCAAAATTGGATCCCCGTCCTTTGAGTTATGAAACAGACCAAAACTTCCATCAAACCAGGTCAGAATTCGGAATTACAAAAGCAAGGAGAAATTCTGTGACTTTTGCATGGATCAGGATTTTGTTATAAATATTTTCCCCTAGCTTTTTTCCTTTAGCTATAAACATACTATGAGGAAGAATAAAAAGTGAAGTTGGGTTTCCTCCTTTTCCAAGTTTGAGTTAAAACAGGATTTAGCTAATTCTCATAGATCTAACATCATATATCCTATTACAGACAAGGGTAGTTTCCTATGGGCAGTCTTGAGCATGAATAACTGTAAAAGCCAGAGTTATACTGAAGGTATGAATATGGTTTAGTTTTATGTGCAAAATGATAGGTAGTCAACTTACAGCTAACATACACCACTGCTACAGCAGCAAGCCTCCCATTTAAAATCGACTAGATTTTCAGCTGCCCAACACTGGATTTTTTCCCCAGGATTCCCGCTAGCAAACCGCAAGGAACTTTTATGAGAATGGAAAAGTATGAAGTATGATTTTTGCCTTCAAAATAAACACTGCCCTAAAGAAACACATATTTGTTCAAGAAGTCACAAGTTCATTGGGGATGAAAGGCAAACAATCTAGATTTCCAGAGCAAGACTGAAAACAACCCAGATTCCAAATCTAACGAAGCCAGAAGTTTGAAAGAAGGTGGTTTGAAGTGAAGTCAAACAAATAGGAAGCAAACTGTAGTCATACAAAAGAAGATTTACATTACTGCCTTGCCTGCAAGAAAATGCAGTTTAATCTTGCTGAATTTCATTTTCACCAGATTTTTAAACCAGGCATTTTAAATGTCAGAAAGACCGCAGGGATCCGTAACGCAGGGAGCCATGTATCAGACATATCTGACCTGTCATAGAGTTTTCAGATGTACACAGTTGCTCTCGCAGCTTCTCCACGTCGTCTGGATGAACCTGTTCATACAAAGTGCTGCCAAACCATTCAGACTGCGGCTGGTTCAGCACAGGAGTCACAGAATCTGATACGTAGATCACCCTTCCCGTCTCAGCTGCAACTACAAACAGGAACCCATCTGCAGCCTCCAGGATAAGATGTTTCAGTTCCTTCCAAAGAAAGGATTTGATTAGAATGCCAGCACGAAAAGAGATTTAAATAACACATCTGTCACTGCCAAAGAATATTGTTTTCTTGCGATCTTAGTAGCTGATCACAACCTAGGCAGAAATTTTCGCTGTAGTATTGATGTAACAACACAACCAAACTTGCAGCAAGCCATAAACTGCTGATCTTAATAACAAACAACACTTTGTTTTCCTTTATTGCCTTTCATCTAGTGATCTCAACGCTCTTTAGGAAAATTAAGTAACTAAAACTCACTGCATATTGTGTGACAGACATCTAACATTAAAAAAATAAAAAGTCATTTCAGAGTACAAACAGAGGAAATGAACAGCTATAACTCATATGGCAAACTCATCCCTTAATTAAACGTCCTGAATAATTTAATTGGAAAGAAACCAACACGTCTTTCTGGTTTGCTGTTTGGTTGGTTTTTTTCCCCTTAGGATGAGCTCTGTTTGTAAATTAAACAGTCACTGGATAAAAGGCAGAAAGTGTAATGGGAACACGGGCAGCAATCCCCAGCCTCCCCTCCCATTAGGGGCCCCGAGCCACCGCGCAAGAAAATTGTACCACTTTTTGCTTTCTTTTTCCAACCGGTGAATACGAAGCCCCAGAGATCCAAGGGGTCTGGAACACCCCTGCCTTTGGCCTGTTCCTTACACTCTCCCCTGCTCATCTTCATGGGTACTTCTGGCCTGAGACACCCACACATCCACCTGAGATGCAGCACCCAGAGCCCCGACCCCACCTGGGGACTGGAAGGGGGACTGTAGGCCTTTAATGCAAGGTACTTCTGTCCCTCACTTTCAGACACTGGGTTTAGACACCCAGTACCTTGAATTGCATATGCAAACAGTGTCTGTATGCATCGCACAGAAACACTGCCTTTGCTTAAAAAAGCTTGAAAACCTCTCGTGGGAAAGGATGACAACTACCACGCCAAATCCTGGGTAACAAGCTCAAAAAGCCTTTGCTTGGTGGCTCCAGCGACCACCAGAGCTTATTAAGAGGCTGCATCTAGAACTCAGACAGAGCGCTTTGGAGAATCTGAGTCCCACTCCAGGTTAGACAGCTCAGTATGGCTAAGTATGTAAGTGGCAGATATTAGCTGATAAGGTGAGGATCAAAATCTGGCAAATTATACTAAAGAAATGGATAACTCATCTCAAGAAACGCTTAACACACTGCCAACTTCTGCTGCTTTATTGTAGGGAAAGCACATCAATTCTGAAGCAATGACTAAATAAAAAACCTCACTGTGTAGCTGGCTACACTATACAGAGGATAATGAGACCTGTTTTGCATACATTATTAAGAAAGATGAAGATAAACTCTACCATTCTGCAAGGTTCAAAAAAAAAAAAACCACAAACAACCTAAAAAGTTGCACTGAGAAGTCACCAGGGTGCCCTACCACCAAGCAGCTGAACGGCACAGTCCCTCCAGGAAAGCCAGAATAAGGAGGGATGTGAACACTGAGAGGTCAGCAGCAGCTTCTGTTTCTCTAATAGAAAGAAGTATTGCCTCTAGCCATAACTTACATGTGTAAGTGCTTAAATCGTTCAGACCACAAAAATGCACATCACACCCATAGGACTTCAAAAACAATAAAGGTGGTAGGAATTTCCAGTGCACTCAGTTAAACACGGTTTTCCTTCAAGCACTGGGTGCATCTTCCTTCTTCCATCAAAAATGTGGCCAAGGAAGTACCTCAGTCAGTACAGATGGGATTCATCTCTGCCCAGTTCAGCTGCCGGGAACTTAGGCATTAAGACTAAACAATGTTTTTAACTTTCCTCTAAACCAAGCAGGGAGAGGCAGGTCTTTCCAGATTCATTTTTACCTATTTCAGAGAATCTTTGTTAGGATGGGAAGAACCCAGTTCTGGAGGTAAAAATTCCTTTCCAATGATGAGAGAGGACAAGTGACTTGCTTTTCAGATGGACAGACCTCAATGATAAGAACACCCATTTTGCTGGGGGATTTGTCAGACAGTTGAGATCAAGACCAAACAGTCACAAAAAATTGTCTGTATTCACATCTTGGATATGTAGCTTGTACCAGTTACTACATAACAGCGAAGGACCAAGCCGAGACTTGAACTCCTCTCAGCATTTCCTCACATCATTTAAGACCACAAACCAGAGAAAACAGTCATTCGCAAAAAAATCTACCTGTTCTGTAAGAAACGAAGGCTTGTAAGCTCCATCAGTAGATTTGTTTCCAGTGCCCCTCATTGATTTCATGTGTGAAACGGCCATCCGAAGAATTGTCAACTTGTCAGGCTTACGAGCCAACGCGCTACAAGTGGGTACCATATCGGACAGTTCGGTGATGTACTGTGTCATCTTATTCCTCCTGCGCCTCTCAATTTCACTATGATTCTCCCTGAACATTTAAAGAAACACCAAACCAACAGAAAAGCAGACATGATCGGTGTAAGAATTTCAATTGGAGGTAACGAATCATAATACTTTGCACTCGCTTTGCTGGTTTCACCCCAAGAGAGCAAAGTGCTTTACAAAGCTAAGTACTATTATCCCTCAGTGTACAGACAGAAAATCCAGGCCACAGAAGGATAAATATGATTCTCCCATAGCTGTGAAAAGAGCCCATATTTCTAGCTATTGGCTTCTGGCCTTAATCTCTTAACCAGTTTAATCTCCTTTGGTTTAAGGACAAAAAAAATGAAGTAGAAAGATGCGAGGAACTGACAACTGCCAACTCCAGCCAAACTCCCGTATTTGCTGTGACGCATCTCACAGCTTCCAGTCCTTCCTCAAGTTGTTGGATCTGCTTATAAAAGGTCTCTTTTAGGGGAAACCTCTCACTAACAGCTGAGTCAGGTCAGCAGTAAGTGTCAGCTCTGTCTCACAAAAAACCCCACTCAATGACAACACAGATCTCCAGCCCTGTAACGCTGTGTGGAACGTCCTGCACCCCTGCCGGGAGACACTACATGCCTACAGGATCAGCCTGCAGGACTGGGACTGTATATGGTATAACAGTACCTACAAAAAAAGCCCCAGTAAATAAATAAAATGATTACGAAAGACAGCAAGTAAACATCTGGCTTTTCAGACATAGATCAGAATTTATGTTTGAGAACAATCTAGCACAGCGGGGAAATAACAATGACAGTACTTGATGCTGCCCCACTTCGGGCTGAGCTCCAACATTCTCATCCTTTATAGCAAACATATGACTGAGGTGGTGAGTCAAATCTGAGAATTCTCAAAATGGACAGTCACCAAAATCCTTCGGAGCTGAAGACTGGGAGCTCAGTTTTCCCGCACTGTAAATCACTGTTACTTGATCACTATTAAGGAATTACACCAACACATACATCTGAAATGGTCCAAATGGACCTAGAATACTTCAGTGCCTAGCACTTATTTTTCCCATACTGTACCTGTCAGGTGGCAGCTAAATACAAGTACACGACAGGCACAGGATGCTTCAGATGTCAAAGCAGCATCTTCCACTGATTTCAATGAGCTGGGCATGGCATGTTCTTGTGGGATCGCTGGCTGACCCAGCAAGATGTGGAAGGTGATCGCTTGGAGAGTCCACCAGCACTGACCGGCATGCTAACATAACTTTAAAAGAAACTGCAACATTCTTTGGAACTGACTGCTATGAAGACTGATCATGCAAGTAGAAGCTAGGCTTGGCATACTTTTTGGCTACTTTTATAATGGAGCCTTCTCTTAAAATGCAGGAAAGAATCCACGTTGTAGTACGCTGCTTCCTGAAATAGAGGGGTGCATGGGCTTGTCCTGCTTTACGATGTGTATCCTGCCCCTGCGCATGTTGGTGCTATGTGCATGAGGCACTGTCTCCAGAAATACCACTTGTTAAGGCTACATGCAGAGTTATTAGTCTTACTGATGCCTGTGCTTATTATCTGACATTCAGGAAATCCAGCCATGGGTCCCTGCAATGATAGCCCATGGTCCTTCAATAAATTACCCCGAGTCCCTTGGTTAAGGTCACGATCTACTTAGCTATCTATTACACCGTAATAGTGAACCTTTCCATTTCAAATGGCTGATAAACAGCCTTTGTGTGGGTCTGCACAGACACAGGAGAGAACGGTGCCTGTGGGAGTTGGATCCTATACACATCCACAAGAAGAACAGCTTGTGTGACAGTGCATATGTACAGAAAAGCACACGTGTGTACATCTCAGCATATACATGCACAAAAATATGGACAAGGGGAAGAAAAATGCATTTTTACATGATGAAAGCCTGCTCTAAGTTCAGCATTTTCACAGAAATGGTGATCAAGAGAGAGACAAAGAACACACATATTCAACATATATTCACACATACTCAAAATATATTTTACATTTATAAATACATATTACATTGTTTGCCACTAAAGTATTCTAGTAGTCATGAACATTGAAAACAACCATTATAAAGAGTAACCAAAGAGATTGCAAAAGTTCCTGAGGAGAAAGAGAAGAATATCCAACGGTCCATTTAATTTATGATCATGAAAGCTAAAAAGTAGTAGTATATTAATCAACTGGCTGTGAAAACATTCAAGCAAACAAACCCCTGACATTTTCCTGAAACTAGTTCAAATTGAAACCCTTAAAAGCAAAAGAGGGGCTGTGCTCCTCTTCCGAAAGTGTTTGCCTTAGGAACCGTGGCATTCATAAACACGTATACAGAATGGTGTTCTAATTCTGTCATGTTTAACTTTGTTTTTATATGGAAATTTTGGAGGGACGTTAAATTTTAGGATGCTGCAGGAGCTGATCCAAACCCACTTAGGTCCAGGGTTAGTAGCTCCAATTTCAAGCATTTTTGGATCAGCCAACCCTCCTGACTTTTGACCAGTCAGAATGGCATCATATAAAATAAAAATGGGGGCAAACCATATTTGATTTTCCTTTTTCCTACCTGGCCATCCTTTCTGTGTCAGGAGTACTTTGATCATCATCCCACCTAGAAACAAAATAACCATCTCCCTAAACTAGGGCACACCTACTGAGATTTTTTGGGCAGGAACATCCCCCTCTTTTCTCTCAGCAGAAGAGCTCTACAGAACACGCCTACCTTGCAAACTTTTCCTTATCACCAGAGATTTGATCACCATCATACCTAGAAACAAAAGACAGTAAGTAAATCCACAAGGGTTATGCATTGCATGATGGCCAACACACAGCAGAAAGCAAAGAGGTTCACAACTGCAAACTATTACAAATAACAGCAAGAAAAACAAGGGCATGAGAATGATAAAGCAAAGAAAATGTAGAGTCTGATGAAACTTCCAAGCCATGCCGATTCAAAAGCTTCATTTGTATACTTAAAAAAGTTGGAGACACGTTTCAGTGGATTTAGGCACACACTTTGACATACACTCATTGCTTGGGAAACTTAACAATCAGCACCATTACAGAAAACACCACTGAGCTTTTATCGACAGCAGCCCATGAAATATTCATTGCTGTGTTGGAAGTGAAAGAGCTGTATCTTTCCCAGATTGCAACCACAACTCACTCCATTCAGCAGAGGGCACTGATGGTCTACAGATAACATGGGAGGGCAGAGACACGCGCTTAAGTGCGATGCATCATATAAGGATGCCTTCAGAAAACAGCTCTAGCAGGTACAGGCGCTGTACTGCCTGTTGGAGAGACTGGCCAAAGTCAGCCAGGCAGATGAAACTGCCGGGTAAATAGAAGTGAAATTAAAACTGGCTTAAATCCCTAGAAGTAAACAGGTACCTCATTCCTACCCAAATCAACAAAAGTTAGACGTCCACACAGCTACGTGCAGTGCATTGGCAGCAACTCTATGGAGGAAATCCAGACCAATGGGACTTTCGCTCCATGGGATTAAAACTTCACTGTTTCTGAAGCATTGCCGAAGAGACAAGCAGCAATGCGACGTTTTACTAAAAAATGACATGCTGCTCCTCCTTGCCCTTTCCTAAAAACACACTAATCCTTTGAAATTAGATTTTGCTAGAATAGTTACAAAAAGACACCTTTTTTGAAAAAGATCTTACTTTTGGAGAAACCAAAACGATTGTTCCAAAACAGAAAATGTAGGTTTTCAAAAGTAAGGCTGATGGCTTTTCCAGGATTGAAGATTATTACTGCTCAAGAATAGTCAAGTGATATTTTGTATTAGAATTAGCTTTTCCAAAATGATGCAATGTATTACAACAGAGAGCCTATGAAGCTTTCATGTATTAGCTAACAAGGTAATACAGCATAATTAAGCATCTTTTTTCTTCGAAGAACCTAATAATTAACTTTTTCCTTTTTTTCTTCTGAAATGAATTAAAACTAATTTTAAGTAGCCCAACTCTGCAAGTTCCTCTATAAGGCTTCATATTTTCCTTCCTCGGTAAGACTGATTCAAACTCTGAAGTGAGCTTCAGTGAGACCTGAGCTGTATTTCTTTCTACGTTGTGTTTAACACCAGCACCTTCAAAACATTCAAGTGAAAACACCACTTTATTCCACTTGACTCTGCCCAGAGAACAGAGTGAGCCCAAAAAATTTTAAACGAAAAGACAGATTCAATGAGGAATGGCCACATGCCGTCATGTGAGAAGTCCATGCATACGCCTCCATGTGATGATGAGATGCCATGCAGAGATACCTGAGCTGGCTTGGAAGTCCCTGAGAAGCAAGGCGCGTTAACTCACGTGGAGTACGGTACTAACACCACCACCTCCTGTGCTCCCACTAGCTTGGGGCTTGTCTACTCATCCTTGTCTAGTTGGCTGGGCTGAAGATGTTATTGCCTCCAACTACTCTTTTCTCCCTTCCAGTCTCCCAGCTGACCTCTCTGCGTGCGTGCTTCTTCAGTCGAGGCCAGCTGCGTTAGCTTAAACATTTAAACAGTGAGTCCTTGCTAACCAAATAATTTTGACCGAGACAAGCGAGGCTTCAGTCACATGAGCAATCTGGAGAAGGGAAAAGTCCTAAAAGGAGTGCACAACTAGCAGAGGATGTCTGAACATGGCCATGGGCATCTCTGCACTGGTTTTCTGTACTGCCTAAAAGCAGAACAATCTGGGGTTTTTACAGCACTTAAGGTTTAAATAACAGATTTTGATCTGACATCTAAAATCAACTGAGTCTAAGCACAGCCCAGCATACCTCTCCAATAAAAATAACAGAACTATCGGCTTTCCCCACCACCAAACTTTGAAAGGCTTGAAACCAGGATGGAGAGAGACCAATGCATGTGCGCCCCTGTGCCTAGAAACCCTGGCACTTATGCAGGCACAAATGAGGTCACATTCATTGCCAACCTTGTGCCCTTAACGTGTATCTTCTAGCAAACATTAGGACTAGCCCTCAGACCTCCAGTTCTAACACCAGAGAGACTGGAATACCCTTTCTGTAAATGACATCAGCTAAACAGGGGTGCTGCTGCTCTTGTCCGGTAGGTTATGATATGGTGTTATGACACATCTTCAGCATAATTATCTTTCAGACTGACTAGGAAGATCGTGTTAAAACCCTACGGTAATAGCTGTGTTTCAGCATGGCTGCTGCTAAGGAGCTGCAGTTACAACCTGGATAATCAGCAGTTGTCTGTAGGCCTCAAAGTATCTACCCCTTGCTGCAGCTGCTTGGTTTCTAATGAAAAAAATGCAGTGTGACCAGAAAAAAAAGGAAAAGTGAAAAAATGGCAATGATGCTTTAATGTTTGTTTTTATTTCTAGACTAGAATAGTCCACGTTAATTAACATTTATTTTGGCAATTTTAACTATTCAGTTACACCTAATAGTACATAATGAGCTTTAATCCTAAAAAAAACAATCCACACCTCAAGGATCTGTCATATTGCCTTAACAACCAGTTAACATCTGAAATAAATTCAAAATGAAATTCATTTTCAGTGGCAGAAAGACAACTTCAGCAACGTCAAATAACCAAAGTTCATCTACAGCAGTTGAAATAATAAGCTAAAAATCACAAGTTTTCTCATTTGACATAGCTGCAGAGCAAAATTATGACACACACACTGTCAGCTTCGTAAGCCAATAACTACATTAGGCAGATTTCTGCCAGGATGCCTAATTTGCAGAGGAAGCCGATAAAAACAGTAACTAGAATTTAGGTCAAGTTGTTGGCAAGTTCCTCAGCCATATTCGTATTGACTTTAAAACACGAATAGTGAGACAGCTGTCTTTCTCCACTGAAAGAAGTCAGTGATTTGGCCAACTCTTCGGAAATGCTCACCTTGAAAATTTGCTGGGCCCCTCCCCATCTTCATCGTCGAAGTCCATTCTGTAAAAGCAAGATTTCCAAATCAGTAATCATGATGTTGGCAATGGTGACATGAACGTTGAAGCCAGAGGTTCTCAACCTTGACCGATTTATAGTGTGACTGGAGGTGTTAACAACCGTATGTTTCAATCTTGCTCATATTCTCCAGACCCCCTAAAAGCAGCTCATCCGCTGCCAGGAACACAAAGAATACAAGTTTTTTAAAAAAGAAAGTAATAAATCACTGTTCTTCTCCACAGAAATCTGCACTGTTAAAATTAACAAATAAAAGGAAATACTAAACAAATGCAGTTCTTGTGAGACTGGCAGAAGTAATCTCTCTTAGGCCTGATAGAAGTTTACAGAAATCAGTGAGGAATCTATGTTAGCAGTCTGAAATTAAGGCTAAAGAAAATAAAGTTCTAAAGCTGTGCACATAATAAACACCAGGACACTATTTTTGCCCCAGTCTAAAGAAAGCATGTTAAAAGCAGAGCAGAATAAACTCCCAGCCTCCCTGCTAAGGGGATTACCTGTGCCACCGCTATGGATTGTAACTGTGGTACGTTCTTTAGACTTGCCCTGTATTACCCACCATTTCACACAAATTACCAGGCAGTCTGCAGATGGCAACTACTTTGTGATATTCCTGTGGTTATGACTAAAATGACCCATGCACCTATTGTTCACCTAACTTACCTGGTTTATGTCCCAGACCTTCTTCTTAAGTCAGCGGAAGAGACGAGCTCTTCCGTGGGCCAAATCTCAGCCCGCCAGTTAGGCTCCTCCGGGGAGCCACAAAACGCAGGAACCTCTTGCTTCACTTCTTCCATGGAGAGACTAGGAAGATTAACTTCCTAAATTAGCCACCTAAATTAGTTTCCTGTGTTAGGCAGTATAATTGCCTCCTTCCCATTGATATTAAGTCACTACAAAGTTACGCGATAGTATAATTTCCAAAGCATTTTTATACCTTTAAAAAGAGATGGACAAATACATATCCCAATTACAAGGGGGTGACTCTGCCATTAAGGTAGACTAAGAACCAAGCTGATATAAAATTATCATGTACAATTATTGTCTTAGTGTATTTATTTTAATAAGAAAATACATTAGTATGATATACGGACCTTGATCCCTCACTTAAATGCAATTTGTGTAGTTAGGAAATCATAGTTTTGTTTTGCAAACAATTCTTTAACACTCTAAGCTTTCTAACATTGCAGTGTAATAAAACTTTATACAAGTACAGATTCCATGTCTCTAACACTCTTCCTATTAACAACAGATATGTCATATTAAAGGCAAAACCCCTGCAGAGTGACAGTAATATTTCCCTCAGTATTAAAAGAAACCCCTACCAATTAAAAACTAACATTTGTATGTTCAGAGTGTGGAAACAATGATATAAAAATGGTCTTTAAAACTAAATCAGCACAGAGAAGTATGAGTGCCAGTCAGGCAATACCTCCTTGCTTCCTAACTTTGATAACCAAGACAGACTGGTCTATAAAAGATGTGTCTGAGTCACAGTGATCTACGTACGATCAGGACAAGGGCAGCAAACAAGCACGGGAATTGGAAGCGATATTAGAAAAGTCACAATAATATTTTCCAGATGGTAACAGTGATTATTCAGTTCTGGAGGAAGCAGAGGGAAAACCATTTTCCCCAAAGGGCCTTCAGAAAAGACGTGTATTTAATTCAGCTAAGATTGATGCAGTCATCATTTTTGCTATAAATTACATTTTTGCTCACCTCATTATCACCAAATCCGGTTTCAAAGCCAGCGACCTCCCCACTGCCTCGCGCAGACCAACACCGACCTCCAGCGGCAGCACCCTCGCCCGTGCCCTGTCCCTGCCGCTCACCCAGCACCCAGCCGCCACCGACACCCCAACGTGGCCTCCAGCGCTGGCACCAGCAGCCGGGATTTCCCCAGAGCTGCTGCACATTACTCCCAGCGATTTAACATTTATCATCTAGCTGAAGATCTCCTCTTACCTACCTGCGTCTTCCCCATGTATAATAATGTGCCTGTAGGTGACATTCCAGAACAGGCTTACGAGGGATTTCAATTCCTACCTACACCAAAAACGTGAAAGCCAACGTTACCGGAGAGATGTTGGTTTTCAAGTGGAGGGCACACTCGGAGCAGCACTGGTCTGGCTCTACCTGAAACCACTGGCAAAAGCATCCCATCAGGCATATCCTTCACTGGTTTCACCCGCAACTGAAACACAACCGAGAGAAACCCCCAGCTTCAAACTCGGTGGAAAAGGGCTGCAGAAAATATATAAGCCTATGGGGAGAAGTCTCTTCTTCAGGGATTTAATAAAACACTGCTTTAATTTGGGATGGACTAATTTTGTAATTCCTTTCCTTCCCCTCCAATACACTGAGATCCCGTACCTTGGTACCTTTTCTCAGCTTCCAGCCAAATACTCCAGCTGTGTGCTAAGAGATGGATTTTTCCCCCAAAATCAAATATTAGCTCTACTGCATTCAGTCTAGTGAATTATTACTGGAATGTAATGCAGAGAATTACAGAGACCCTGATGACGATTTACTGCTCGATCCTGCTGCCTGCGCTATGTGCCTACTTCCAAAGGAACGAGCAGGAATAACACACCTATTCTTCCAGATGGCTGGGTACCAGCTTCTCATCTTACAAAATCTTAATGGGTTAATATCCATAGGTAATACCTACCACATTTATAGCAGGCTCATCACAGTAGAATCTGAGTGCCCAGCACGTAATACCACACAGTAGCAGACTAAATCTTTAAATAACGCCTTTGCTTCATTGAACTACCCGAAAATCTTGACTTTATTCCAAATGCAAGATTATAAAAAAATAAGAAACTTAACATAAAATTCATTAAAAACGTCAATATTTGTAAAAATGCAACAGAAAATGTATCTCTGTCCCATTTTTGTTAATAAACATGTTTTCCTAATTTCACATTTCACTGTGCAAAATTAAAAAAAACTTTCAAAACCTGAAAAAAAAAAAAAAAACTCAGGTATAAAGTCAGTGATTCCAATGTCCTGCCTGAACCACTGCATGTGCATTATAGCAAGGCAGAATGAAAGATAGGGAATCAGTTGTAACCTCTAGCAGAACACATGAAAATATTATTCCAACAAAGTCCTCATACCCTGACAGATAAGAGCTTCTGTTCAGATAGAATATATTGCACATTAGCAAAACAGTAGAAGCAGCTTCCAAGACGACAAATGACATCACTTCAGAAGTTTCAGAAAGAGTATGTTTTATCTTCATTTAAAATTCCCATTAAAGAGACTTTAAAAAAGAGCTGCACTATGCTCTTTTGTTTTGAAGAGACAGCATAAATCTTGTTTTCCCCTTTCACACTGTTCTTGTCAATCGTGAAAAGGCCTGATGTATGAGGTACTTACTAAAATATATTTTCTTCAAAAGATGTGTGGGCACCATAAATACCGTGACAAAAATATTTTTAAAAAACTCTTTATTTTTGATTAGAAATACTTTCATACTAAATTAAAAAAAAAAAAACAAAAAACAAAAAACAAACCAAAACCAAAAAACTCAAGAAGGTGGTAGTGCGCAGGTTAAAAAATTGAGATCAGAGAGGATCTGAATATTGCAACAAAATCATTATGTAAAATTCCCGAGAAACGTCAAAAGACGCCTTGCCATGAATACAGAGCGTAGGAAGGGGGCAGGCAGGGAGGATGAGGAGGAGCAGATGCAGCCGAGAGGCAGATGGGGATCTGCAGTAGTGCCCTTTGTTCAGTCCAACATGGGGGGCACAGCCGGGGAGGGAGGGAGGCTGGTGGGCTGAGGGCTTTTCCTCCCCAGATCTCTCAGTTCTGGTTCAGAGAAAAGACAAGACCATAAGCAGAACTGAAACAAAACCAAGGCAACTGTAAACCAACCAACCAACAAAAACCCACAACCCTCCCTCCCCAAGCACAGATTACCTGGGAAGCTAAAAAAAGCCCCCTATCCTCTAATACAGCAAAGCCTAAAGAAAAATCACGTTAAATAAAGAATCGATGTTACATTAATCTAAGGTAGTCACTGACCACTGCAATGCATTATCTTCTGCACTACTAGGCTGTTCTTTTTTTTTTTTTTTTTTTTTTAGAGTACTTGGTATAATTTATAGACAGGAAAAATATTTTCCCAAGCTGTCAATGAAGCCAAATGCCTACGCCGCAGAAACACCTTCTGGATAGCCAATGAGTTTAAACTGATCTACATTCAAGTCCATACAGCAATTATTCTGCCAGCTTGCCTCAGCAATTATGAGAAAAGAAACAATTTTCAGAGATAACCGAAGCTGGAAGAGATGACTGTGTTCACTAGCTACATTCCTTTATGTCTGACACAAAGCATTCATTTCTAAAAATGCCCAAGGATTTAGGTGTACAAAGACGTATCACCAGGACAGTAATGAAAGGACCAAGTGTTAGTTGCAACTTTGTTCAAAGAGAAGCTAGGAGGAATTAGACACAGCAGGCTTTCTTTCCCTCGAGGTCGGAATACATACACACTGAACAACAACAAAAAAAAAAAATAAAAAAATGCACCCTCAGCTGAGGCTTGGAGAAGGGCTATTAGTTTAGAGCTATGGTGCACAGATGAAATGCCACCATCTGGGTAGAACAGCAAATCTATACTGTCTTACTCACTGAATTTGCATGTTAAATACATTCAAAATAATTTGATTTTATGTTCCTCCCACCCTCCCCCCACTCCACTTTCTTGCAAATAGATGATGATACTTAAAATGCAACGGTTAAAGCAAAGCTTTCAATTAATATCAAGTCAGTATTTAATATAATCAGAAGATTCCGCAGTCAGCAGCATCAACCCTTGGTAACAGTAATTTACAAACTGGTATTCGCAGTTGACGTGGTTTATGATCAAAAAAGAGACCAATTACCCTGCAACTCAAAAGTACAAAAGTTTATCTACGCTATGTAGCAATGAAAAGATGTTAATGCTTTGTTTTCTCTTTTGAGTGCAGGTTTGATAAAGGCTTTTTCATTGAACGGTTTCAAAACAAAAACGTGATGCCTGTCAAAGACAGATCTCAGGAGTTTCTCAGGCCAATTTCTTAAAGTTAGCTTTAGTTAGTGGGGGTAAATCTGCAAATTATCCTGTCCGAAGGACACCCCCCTCAGAACAACCATCCTTAGTGTTCACGTCACACCAACTCAACTCCACGCTCAAGGCAAGGTACACCTTCTCCTTGTTTAATTCATTCCAGGACTGAGACTCCGGCACTGTTACTGGACCAGACACGTAAAAGGGGCAACGTACCTTGGCGAACAACCCCTAAAGTACCTCTCACAAGGAATGATGTCTTCTCCTTACGTGTTCATCAGCGAAGATTTTACTCACACTATCGATCCTCTTAAGCCCTACCACTGTCTTATTTAGGGCTCAATATCAGACTTAGCCATTTCTTTGGCAGGCACTCTTGTATCAGAGTTATCTCTGAGAAAGCATCACCTAAAGACCGTTATTTGTGATGAACCTTTGATAAAAACAGGGTTTTTTTGTTAATACTAGAGAGTAGTTTTCTGCCCTTCTGCAGCTCTTGATACACTTTTCTTCTAACACAGAGGATTAGTATGAGTTCACACAGAGAAATCTGATGTGGAAAAGCCATTCCTACACCACACCAACCTCTGTCATCGGATAAACCCAATTTTCTTCTTTAGCAGAGCCCTCAAGCTAGTGCAAGGGCTGAACTTGGTTCAGGCCCTTTCTGCCAGAATCAGAGAGACGAGGCTGCATTTCCAGCAAGACCTAGAATATCATAAACCACAATCTCTGAGGAGTGACTGCTCATGATATTTCTGTACCTAGGACTATAAAGAAAACATTTTTAACTTTTATTTGAGAAGTTCCAAGTCCAAACTTCAGATGAAGTTGGACAAGTCTGCATGTGCAAGTAAGAACACATCTTGCTACCTTTATTCACATGATAAATCCTTTTGAGATTAAACAGATGCAGGCAATGCGCATTCATTACATGCACAATAGCCACGGGATCCAAACTCTGGTTCTGGATACTTTGCCAAACCTGAAAGACTTTTGAAGCACACAGAACAACAAACAATACACTTATCAGCAAGTTTGATCTTGCAGGAAGAGCAGATACATTGAAGAGAAAAACAAAACATCAGTGGCTAATGCCACAGTGTAGTTTACATACACAAAAATTACACAATCAACATAGACATATAGGTATATTTTCAGTTTTTCAATACCAGTCATTTCCAGTTTCAGACCTGGGAAAAAGTCCAAAACAAAGACGGCTTACCCAGAGCGGCGCTTTCCTCCTCTGGAAGGCATGGATCCTGCCATTCTCACTTGTCCACTTGCCATTGGTGCCACCGGCAGGGCCACCGAGCCAGGAATATCTGATGCCATTTCTGTAATGCAGAGGCAGGGAAAGAGGAAGGAAAAAATAAATTCCTTTAATCCATTACCTTCAAGGAGAAACCTGTGGTGACAACATTAGAGAAAGGTCCTTTCAAAAATAAGCAGAGAAAGTTTTCTTTTTTATTTCTAAGGAAAAATAAAGGTCTCCTATCAAAGACCAGCAGATTCACAGCTCCCTTAAAAGAAGCCCAGTTCTGTCAATAGCCATTACGAGTGCCCTGGGAGACAGGGATAATCACAGGTAGACACCTCTGCATTTCAATTTAGCTAATGGTTCTAATTTTACTTCTTAGAGGGGCTGTCAGATGAAGGCTAACAACCTTTTACAGTAGTTAAACTGCCCTGTACAGAAATGCAGAGCTGAATTCCCAAGACAAATGAAGCTGTGGATCATGGTATCAGGGTACCAAGAAAAATAAAACTTTAAAAACTTGTCAGTTTGCCAGCGAGGTCAGGAGTTTAGAGCAGGGATGAATCATCAGGTGACACTGCTTTTTATTCTGGTGGCACTCAGAGGACCAGATTGAACTCAGCAGAGCTCCAAGGCTTCCTGTATTTCTGCATGGTGCCTTGCAGAGCAGAACCGAGCCCAAAATCCAGGCTGACATTCATCCCTCTGCCAGTGCGCCGGGTACAGCCACAGGTTAATGAAATCTTCAAACCTCAAAACTTTGATCTGAGGAACAGCAAGAGCACACCTTACACAACAGTTTCAGACCGCTAATGGCAAGTACTTTTACAACCTATTAATAACAGTTTGTTACACTTCAAAAAAGAAAAGTGGAATCTAATGTATTTATACTGTTTTCTCCTATCCCATGGATTAGGCAAGTTTTGCCTCTGTGCTACTCTTGTAAACTATGTAAGCAATTAAAACTCTTTTAATGCAGCTATACTTTACTCACTCTAGAGGTAAAAATCTACAGTCACAACACTCAATTATCTTGAAAGCAAACGCATCCTCCTTCCAACTTTTCTTCTTTTTTAAAACTTGGCGGAGTATCTGGAGCTACAGATAAATATATTTACTAATGGAAAGCAAATCTTTTTAAAAAGCCTGCTATTTTTTCCCAACAGGTAAGTACAAAAAAACTTCAATTATGGAAACAGGAATCCAAGTTCTTTCCTTATGTCTGGAAAGTGCTTCATTTCTGCCACACTTTATGTAAATCCATTATGCAACATTATGCATTTCAAATAATAACATTTTATCTGTTCACTGATTTCATTATTTTCTTCTAGTACATTTACTTTTATTATCTCCTTTTCAACTAAAAAGCAACAGAGCAAAGTAGTCATCCAATATTTTTCAACAAAGTGTGCAAGGACAAAGAATGAGATCTCTACGTACAACACCACACCACAGAAAATCCCGCTGCATGTAAAGCTGCTGCTATGTGGAAACACTACATTAATGTATATTAGCATATTTCCATACAAATAAAAGCATGAGCATCCAAACAACTGGTAAATCACTATTTCCAGAATAAGTACCCTTAGCGTTCTAATGCCAATAATTCACTTGGAACGTTCAAACCCACATTTCATGGACAGAACCGAAGGTCATTTTGAAACACTCTGCTCACTCATTTATTAAAGCAGATGGCAAAAAACATAATAAATCTACCTGAAAAGTATCCCTGTCACTCAGAAACACATTTGAGTATAGATCATCAAGGAGACCACTTTTTTTTTTTCAAGTAGTAATTGTAAAACAATTTCAGACCAGCTCTGAGCAGTATTTTAACAATGGCATATTTGTAATTGCGATGAGCTGTTCTTGTAACCTCATTTTCCTCAATCTAAGACAAAGATGATCAAAAAGCAGGCCAAGGGTTAGATTCATCTACTCTTCAAAGTCTAAAACCTAAAGCTAATTATTTAAGGTAACTTTGTAGATCACTAAAAGGGAAACAAAGCACCATCCTTGCACCTACTATGCAGCCCATGCTTAGAGGTACATCCAAATAGGCTGAGTACACCTCTTGCTATAGGTCCCCTGCCTAACCCTCTCACCACTGACAACTCAGGGAGACCTAGATAGATAGTTTTGATCAGGTGTCCAATTTAGATGATGTGGCTAGGCAGAATGAGTTGTTTTTCTGCTCTTATGTTCAGCCTTTAATGTATGAAGACATAAGAGGCAAGGGTAGTTAGCGAGTGTCAAGTAGTAAGGAAAAACAGAAACTGGGTATGTTTTATAAGAAAAAAGAAAAGAAAATGGCTAGAGGAATGGCCAAACCACAGCCTCAGTTACATCAGTGTCCAAAAACACCTGAAAGAAAACATTCTGTAACAAATAGATGATCTGTCCATCAGGGTATAAGCTGAAGAGTTACTGTGTAGGTATCTTGTATTTCTAGAATGGCACATCAAAAACGGCTCAATGAATAAAACTTCTTACACAAAATAGCCTTCGAATATATCTTCACAGTCCTGGGAGAACAAAACCAAGCTCATTGAGCTGACCACCAAAAGGATGCCTACAAAAATTTCCATTTCCAAGATACAAGCACAAGAAGAAAAAACATTAAATAATCAGGGGATCCACACACATAAATCCACGTGAAAGCTCAACTATGAGGGAGGAAAGCTTCAGGCTCTTCACATCAGAAGACTTTCCATTACGCAACAGTCTGAAGATGTGACAGACCTGCACACACATCAATGTGTGTGCACACACAATCTACCTTTCCACTTCAGCTTCCCATGTCAAAGAGACACCAGCCATTGTGTGACCTACTGCAGCTTTCATAAGACCCTCAAGGGTGGACACACACTGCCATCAAAAGCAGTCAGCTTTCCAAGATTTCTTTCCTGATAGAACAGAATTAAAGTTTTGCAGATGGAGAAACCAAGAGGGTTGGGTCTCTTTGAAGCCACATAGCAAATACAGCAAAGAAAGCAGCTCCGAGGGCAACACCACCATGGAGCACCTAGAACCTGACCTGCCTTAGCAAGAGCAGCCTGAGCAGCAGTGAAGCACCTCACACAGAGCACAAACAGTGACACCAGAGCGCTACAGGAGGATTTGAGGGACAAAGCTGACAAAGTGACCCCATTGCTCAGCTGCAGCCAGCTGGGTGTTGGAAGCCGTATCAACGTTGGATGGTTGCGCAGAAATACAAGCAGTACAAGAAGCGCAAACAGAGCAGTTCCCTGCTGCAGGCTGCAAGAACTTCTGGAGAAGACCGTGGAATGGATCTGAGCTGCTTCCCAAATTCCTTCCATCCCTATTCATCTGCATGCATCAAAGCACCCCATCTTTGGTGATATTTTTACATTTATAAAAAAGGGCTGGTCAGAAACGCAGAAACATGTCATCTCAAAAAATGAGGGCCAATCTGGGAAGGCAGAGCCAGAAGAAAAACGTGATGGAACAGTCAGCTGCTTCTCTGACTAAGCACCTGAGAAGTTACCTGTCTGTGCATGCTGCGGGAAGAAAACAAGAGAGACAGAGTAAAACAGACACCTGTAGACTGGAATCTCAGATAGAAATATTGTGGTAGAGGGGCACTCCAGGGTGCCTATTACCATAAAAAAAAAATAAAAAATGCGCGCATCAGACACAGACCTAAAGAAAAAAAATCAGAAGGGTAACCTGCAATTGTGTGAAGTTACATCAACATAAATTTGGGGCAGCCCCTTGAAAGTAAATGAACTATTCTGTTGTAGCATAAACTAGCACGAAAGGCCAGCACCGCAGAAGCAGGTGTCAAGTTGGTTATACATTTCTTTAAAA